>VMTU01000396.1:0-115572 GCA_016759055.1 Paramecium bursaria
ACCCCAACCCCAACCCCCAACCCCAACCCAACCCCAACCCCAACCCCAACCCCAACCCCAACCCCAACCCCAACCCCAACCCCAACCCCACCCCAACCCCAACCCCAACCCCCTCTGTAAAAACAAATTAATTCTTTTCTAAAAATAAATTTATTTTTATATACAACATTCCCTAATATGAGAAATTATTAATAAACTTTTAATCATAAAAAATTAAATTCCTAAATTATTAAAGATTTCAAGGTAATTATGCAAGGTCCAATATCTTTTTGTGTCACCAATTCCTTTTTTTTCAAAATGAATGTAGTAATTTTATTTTTATATAAATAATAATTATATTCATAATATAATCATTCTTTTCTAGATATGTTTCCAGTTATCAGTTTAATCATTTAATTTAGTTGTGGATAATTTTCCAGTTTTTGTTAACGTTAAAGGTTGTTATTTTTTTCATTTGATGAAATTAGCTTAATCAGATCATTATTAGATTTGTTACTAGTATTTTCAGTCATCAAGGTTTCTTGAGTTATCATAGTTGTTGTTTACCTTCTAAACATAGCAATCTTTTTAGCTTATGGAAATAGATTTTATCTTATGATATTTATTCGTGTTGTAATTCTTCTTTTTTTATCTTTTTTTAAGACAAATAGTAAATTTATGGTATAACCAAGCTTATAAATTGGTAGTTTGTTAACTAAATACTCCTTAAGAATTTCTATACTATTTTAAAAATATGATAAAAATATTATTAATATTTTGCTTAGCAGTAGTATTATAAAGTATGCATTAATTATAAAGAGTAGAGCATAAAATGGATATTAGTATTATTATATGCTGTATTATTAGGTAATGTATATAATTTAAGCAAAGATGATCGAACCAGCTAATATTTGTGATACTTTCTAATCCAATTAGTTCTATTTTCTTTTTTTTATATGGTTATTTAATTTTGCTGATGACATCATACAATACAATGGTTTAAAAATATTAAGATTGATTTTAATACAATTAAATCTTCATAAAATGTCAGGATGCATATTATAATTTGTTTTTACTGTAATTTAATTATCTCCCAAAAATAGGCACTATCAATATATTCGATATATAAATATCCCCATATCATTCTAAATTTTGGTTTATTCAGCATTTTTTATTTTTTGTATAATAACAAGATTATGCAGAAAGGAATTATGGTGCTTATTATCAGTAAAATAGGTATGATGAAATAAAATAGCCAATATTTATGTTATTGAGTAAAATACTAATATGAAACATTTCCTTGAATCCAGTAGATGTTTGATATTACCCTATAAGCTAAGATTGATATCAGTCCTCCAATTAGGTTAGGCTGCATGTATGAATATATGTATAATATGCTTGTGGAAATTATGCTAAATGTGTATTTAGTCTTCTTTAGCAGCAATAAAATGTTAAAACAAATTAAAAACATGGTACTATAGATCAATGGTATCAGTATTGAGTATATTTGTCTTAAATATAAAATATCTATATAATAGAAGTTGATTAACAAACAATCTATTGAATAAGAAATTGATTGAATTGGATTACTAGTTTTTACTATCATATCATTAATAAAGTGAGGGAGTTCTATTTAAAAAGTAGTTATTGATGATAGTATTATGATGTAATTGATGAATAATTTAATCAAAACACTTGAATTATCTAAGATATTGAAAAATATTTACTTTCTTTGTTCAGTTGTATTCTTAATCCTATTTATTTCAACTTTATAATCTTGGTAGTCCATTCTATATTTTAAACAGTACCTTTGACTGATAAGAATATAGATAATAATGTTCCTATTATTATCATAATTATAATTATGTAATTGATAGTTTCTTCCCCACAACTCGCACATTAATTAGTATCTTTAAATGCAAATCTTCCATCACCTTTGATATTATAAATGTCGCATTACTCACATAACGCTCCTATGTTACCAATCTAACATAATTTATTACCAGCATCCCATCCCCCAATACAATTCTCACTTCTGCGTTTGCAATATTCTATATTATCATTTTTTTCGCTCGGTCTCCAATACCCTTATTTCAGTTTTATCCTAGCAGATGTCGTTTCATCCATAAATTGGTTATTTATTTACTTGCATAATCCCCCTGCAATTACAGTATAAAATTATTAATTTTAATCACACAAATTGCAAGTTCCTTCGCTCTTATTATAATACTCACCTCTTTAACAATAATATGTCTTAACATTCAACAATAATTCATATTTTTAATTATTCTATCTACTGATGGAATCGCAGTTAATTTTTATTTACAATGACTCGTTTTTATATGGATCATATCTTATTATCAAATCATCCAATAAGTATCCTTATTATTAGTAATTATAATCTATTGCTTATTTAGAAAAATATTAAAGATCATCATTTACTGAAGATATGAAGCATTTTGTTTTGTTTAATGAAACTTATTTCTAATTGAAATCATTTAGAGCAACCAATAAAATAGATATATTTTTATTGAAAAAATCTTGTTTTTCTTGATCAAATATCTTATACTAACCCAAGTGATATCCAGATGGTAGATAAATAGGCTTCCCTTTAATCAATTCTATTTCTTCTCGATAAAGAGTTGAATTTTATACTAAAATTGTTTAATTTAGTTCGACATTCTTATAAAGTAAGGATAATTTAGTAGGCTTCTCTGATATCAATTACTTGTTTTGATTGGAGTCGAGTTCAATTTCCTTTTGTTTGCTTAGATTTAGCTATAAATCCTGCAAGTAAATGCTTTGACCCTCAATCGCTTGATTATTTGAAAATTTTGAAAATTGCATTTCTAAGTTATTTTCTCCAACTTGATAAATTGCACCGCCATAGATCGCTTTATTTCCGATGAATTATGTTCTTTTAACTAACACATCTACATCGGATATAAACAATCCGCCTCCCCTATTTGCATCATTCTAAATAAGATAACTATCTTATAAAACGAATGTTGGATAACCCGATTTCGAGTTGCTAATCATGTTGAAAAATTGTTCCGATCCGATGATATTAATACATCCCGTATAACCGCAAATATTTTCCTTTAGTTGTATTTTAGATAAAATTATTTAATTGTTAGAATCACTCTATATATTCCCTATAAATATAATTCCAAAATTGCAAAATTAGCATTAAATCCCTTGGACATATAAATCACTCATTACCAATTTAGTTTTCATATTTTAGATATTAATATAGATTAGACTTTTGATATCTTAGCTCTCTATCTTTTTCAAATTACATATTGCCTTATTTTGTAAATAGGAATGATTAAAAAATGTTTCTAAATCTAATAGAGGCTCAAAGTTCATGCACTTCATATCATTTTACTAAAGAACTTTTTCTTAATAGGTCTAACAAGTTATTGATTCAAATGATTGTAATCCTCTCTTAATTTAGATCTACTTGAACGATATATCCTAGTTTAATAGTCCGCCATTCAAATCAATAAACTTGTTTGTGAAAATAGACGCCAAGATAAGATTGAATTGAGCTTTCTGAGTATTTTTGCAAGAAACCAATCCATATTCTACTAACTAAACCAGTTCAATATTATTGAAGAGCAATATTCCTTATTATATATCAAACAAAAAGCCTAGTCTATAGTTTTTATTTATATCCAATTATGAAAGTAATTTAAATGACCCTTCTTTAGTATTTTCATATGTGAATCTATCAATATTCAAAATTTAATTTATATTATTTGTAGACAATATTTGTAAGAATGCTCCATCTAAAGAAAATGTTTGTTTTCCATAAATATTAAACATATTTATTTTAAGAAATTGGGATATTTTAGATGCGACCATAATAGCTCCACCATTCTAGAATGAGTAACAATCTGTAAATTTTGTATCGATAATATTGATTTCTAAATTTCTATCAGAATCTGCAATATACAATGCTCCTCCTTAACTTGATGTAGATTACAGATTGGCCTAACTGTTACGGAACCTGCATTGTTACATATAAAGTTAGGATCCTACAGTTAGATAGAACGCTCCTCCCATCTGTCCAAAAGAGTTCTCTATTTAACAATTTATAATCGTGATCTATTAGGCTTTTAAATTAGCACTACCTCCATAATTTTTATTTTAAATAACGTTTTGCACTTGTTCATGATATAAATTTATGTCCTTAAAGAACCCAAAAATCATACTGTCTTTAAGATATTAATAATCATATAAGTTTGAATTTGTAAAGTCGGAATTCTATAACATTAGAGATTGAGAGTTTATTGTAACTATAGAATTGATACTGTTAAATAAATGATTTCTATCGAAATGGCAGTTAGTGATATCAACTTATTAAAATGGTACATAAAACGATAATAAAGTTCCTGATTGAGCATTATTATCTGTTGCATAATCAATCATTAAATTTTTAGTGAAAATAACATTTTTAACTAATATGCTACCCTACAATTCAGTGTGAATTACAATAATTCCTCCGAACTATTATTTATTTGTTATTGCAATTTGATTATCTATAAATTTGCTGTTGATAATTTGTATTTAGATTTTGTCAATCTTTTGTACGCTTATTATATTAATTATTCCATAATTTATTGTCTAAACACCTGTTATTTATATTGAATCAATTGTTAGGTTAACTAGATCTTATATTGTTATAAAATAACCGTAATTTTAAGAATTGATTTGCGAGATAAAACATTATTTTTCTTGGTGTAAAAATTTCATCTTTTCCATTGATTAGGTTACAGTAACAGATTACAATGTTATATTACTTATGCCTCTTAGTAGGAAATCAGATAATCCATCTTATTTTAAATAAATTATGTTTTTTAAAACCAGTGATTTCACGCTCAGCTCAAATAAGTTATTGGATCCTAAGATTTAAGAATATTTTAATTGGTTGTGTTTGATTATAGAGTCTTGAATCACTAATTAGGAAGTAGGATTGATTATTGTGATAAATTTACTAAATTATGAATAAGTGTTATTTATTATTTGCACCTCAATCAAATACACTTTGGTCTATTTATTCAGATAATCGTTATATTTAATAATTGATGAATTAGTGAAAATATTATTATTAACTAACATGAAAGTTATGCAATATTGTGAAGCCATCAAAATGGTGGAGTCTTCTAGTGTAGAATTATCGATCAAGAAGTCTGTTATATCAACATCTTTAATATTTTAAATGTCATAAAGCTAAGACTATTCTAATTGAACATTATGATAGGAATTAGTGATGCTAATTATTGAAAAATTATTGCTATATCCTTTTTAAAAGTAAATCAATCGGGACTTATGAAACGATGATTAAATGTAGATGTTTAAAAGCTCAACATCCAAATATATATGGGATTGTTATGAATATAATAAGGTGCTATTATAAAACTAGCAATCATTTAAGGAAAAGTTTCTCATTATAATCGTTATTTCTGTTGTTTTCAACTAAATAACTTAAATGTTAGTAAATGTGGTTTTATTAATTGCTACATTTATTATTTCTAATTATTGAACTAAATCAGTCTAAAATTTAATGTAGTTATTTTATTCAAATCCCTGGAATAACGAATTGTAGATATACAAGTATTTACAATCAATAACTTTCAGATTAGCATTTTAAACCTGAAAATAGATATTCTCTATTTTGACGGAATCAAATCCATTGAAAACGAATTCATCCTAGATGCTTAGATAAATGGGCGACCTACTATAAAAGTAAACTGAAACCATTTATAGAGTAAAAATATTTTTCTTCAGTCTTGAATATATAAAAGTATTAGGCTCTATTGAACAGAAATTAAATTAATCTGATATTAATTCAATATTATAAAAAATGTGATCTACTTACTCTTCGTTCAGATAGTTTATTATTTAATCAGACTCTATTTTTCTAAAATGAGAATTTGGATCTTTGGAAAATAACTCGTTGATATAAAAATCTGACGACTAACCAAAGGATTAATAATCTCTATAATCGCAAAAGCTATTTATGGTTATTTTTATTTATTTCATACAACCAAATCCCTTCTCACAATGAACATATTATTAGAAGTCTTTATTATAAAACAATTTTTTTTTTAATGAAGGATAAGGTTTGAGACATTTATATTGATATTTGATAAATTGCTCTTCTGGAATTTGTGTGATTGATCTTCTCGGCAGGCAAAAATTACAGTATAAGGGACATTCAATGCATTCGTTATTAAAAATGCTCAGTTGTTAGCCCAAAGGTGAGTCAAAACATTTAATGCAAATATTTTAATTGTCTTATTTTAAACACTCTTTGCAACTTGGGTGACAAGGTTTTATACAATGTCCATTATACAGCTCGTAATCATCGAAACAGGACAGACATAAAATCTAATAATCATTTTCTTTATCTTCTTTGTGGTTGCCTAAAATAAAGTGCTTGAATGGGATTATACTCCATTTCCAAGCATCATCATAATTGGCACTTGATTAAATACAACTATAACAATCTTTAGGACATTATTTACATTGACCATTTTGAATATTAGAATAATACCCAATTTAACATTTTACACAAAATTAGTGATTGTTATTATAATTCTCAATGCAATACTCACAAAATTTGATAAAGCATTTATTCTTTAATAGGTTATTGCTTTCATATCTTTTCAAGATATTGATAGTTCTTGAGTTTTTTACTATAATCTATTCATCATCCATTAAATTTTCATCGTATTGACAATATGATAAGTAATTTACATACTTATGTTGACATAGGGCACAATATATATTATTTTAATATTCGTATTGATGTTAACAATTTTTAATTGTTTTTGTTAAACAATCTTGTCCTGATATGAAGTAATTGTAATTATCGAAACAATTTTTGCAAACTGGTAACCCGTTTTGAAGTTCGCAATAGAAGCAGTTAGTTCCACATTGTTTGCATTATTAGCCATCATAATAATAACCCTTCTTACACATTAAGCAATTTAAATTATTTTAATTGTCATATGCACATTCCAAACAATTTTCTGAACATTGAATACATTAATTGTTTTATAAAGCATAATTAAACCTACATTACTTACAAAATGATGTAGTTTGATCGCATACATCACAATTATCAGCACATCTTTCACAATATCCATCTTTAAATACGTAATCTTAAAAAATAAATATATAATACTTAGTTTACAAATAATGGAAACAAATTAATTATTAAGCATATATTTCGAAATAAAGCATCCTTGTTGAGTCAAGTCAGTGCAAAACTTTCTGCATCCATCACATAATACAAGTTGGAATTTATCTAAATCGAATGCATATTAAACGTAATCTTATTCTCTTCGCTATAACTTCTAATAGCCTTATTTGAAATCATCTCTAAAATAATCATAAGTGCATATGTATTTATTTTAAAACTCTATCGCATTATCAAAACAATCACCACATAGAATGTTTTAGCTGTCTTAGATTTAAGGACTATTCTAATAAAAAGAGAATACCATTCAAAACATTATTTTAAGACTTGATAATATCCAGGCTCGCAACCTATTGTAGCATTCATAGTTTCGATTTTTTCAATATTAGGCAGTATTGAGGTAATACCTTAAATTGTTAAATGATTTTTTTACTTTCACATATATAATCGTATTGAAAATCAATGTATCCGCTTATGCATTAACAAGTTTTCTGCTTCTAATTATATTCTCTGTTAAATTTTGGCTAACAAGATAAACAATTATTCATTAAGGGTCCGAAACACGTCCTGCAGGAATAATGACACACTAAATAATCAAATATTTTACTCATGAAGTCATTATCCTCAAACTCATAATCAATATTCACTCTTAGCGTAGCAGCATATATTTCAACACTTTAAGATGAAGAATTTTCTTAGGGTATCACTTCCTAATAAGAAAATTAATAAACTTGATCTCCTAAATCAAATATTACATCCTCAGTGTTTGAATTTTGATTTATAAAGATATAAAATTGCATGATCTTATTCGAATAATAGATCGAAAGATATGACCAATCTTAAATATTACCTTAAAAATCATCTAATTCAAACTTAAATAATAGATATTCGTAGGGATCACTAATATTGAGACTAGTTTGATTGTACATTCTAAGATTAAGCGTACTATTCTAGGGATCTATGAAATCATATTTCAGGAATATAGTAAATAAATCCCTTTTTTAGCTATTAATGCAATTCATAATTATTATTTTATCATCTTCAAAATTTTAATATTATATTCTAAACCACATTCCAATTGCATAATTAGAGACTATTAAAAATGGCTCAAAGAAAATTTGTTAAAAATGATATTTATCTAATTTGGGACATCGTTCTTCGTTTTTATAAAGCTTACTAACAAAACCAGGAAACATACCGTAGTCATTTTTTGCATACATATAAAATTTATCAAATACAAAATCAACAAATTAATCATAGACAATCGTTTCATTAATTATGATGAGTAAATTAAGCTGATTGTTATTAAAAATAAAGCAATTTTATATCCACATCCCTTCGTAAGTTTTAAATTCAGGGGAAAAACTTAATAAACTTATTTAACTCACTAGTGAATGATTCATAATCCCTTCACTCAATTTAATCTAATATGATAGATTGTTAGATTAGTTGGTAATGTTTACCAAATCTATATAAGAAAAATTTAACGCTTTCTCTAAAAATTAATATGGAACATATTTAGTCCATAAATGGAATTCATCGCCATCTATAATTTTGTACTTGATATCCTCTTTATTTAATTCATTAGTTAATTCTAAATAGTCGCAATATTTGGCTGAAATCACGTGAATAATATTGTAAAGAATTAAAGCCCACATTGATTTAAAAAAAGAAAAATTATTCATCAAATGAGTTTATTTGGAATCATGAAAACTCTCTAAAAGGGATAATTGATAAATAGTTATGATGATCATAGTTTAAAATGACCTTATATGCCAAGAAGACTTATAAAATGAATAATATTCTAAACTCGGATTGCAATAATTTTAGATAATAAAATATATATATATTAAAATTAAATTGCGTTATTCCATGGATTAAATCACCTATTTTAACAATAAACACAAATTATAAATCTGACAATAGTTTAAAATTAGAATTAAGACTCCAATGGTTATACATTACTCATCAGAATTAATTAAAAATGGATATAAGTTCTTAATTAATTATTTTTATGATTATTGAGTTATTATTATTGATCCCAATTAGTAAATCATATTGAAAATAATAGGTCTATTGATATGGGCTATATATCCACTTCCATATATGATTTACTATAAACTGGTTTATGGTAAAAATGTGGAGATTGAATATTTTCCATATATTGGAAGAATTGCATGGTCGGTTATTGCATTCAAAAAATATGGCGACAATTGCTACTTTAGAAAACATGCAAGGGACAGGAAGCCGAATTTAGATATCAATTTATCTAACGATTTTTGGTATGGTCATATGTTTATGGTTTACTCGCCTGAATTAGCAAAATAGTTTGCATAAAATTTACACAACTACAAAAGTGTGGCACTTGATTTTATGGAATTAGTATCAACTGAAGGTATATTTTATAAAAATTATTTCTTTCAGGGATTTTCTTAGCTGAGGGCCACTAATGGCTTAAATAACGATCTTTCTTAGGAAAGACATTTAATTTTAATTTAATATAAAAAGCATAGGGGCTAGTTGAGCGAATATGTTAAACTGAGATGAAGGATTTAGAAAAACCATACGAATACACTGATATATGGGCATCTATTGTAGGTTAGGCAATCTAAGAGTTGTTTTTGGGTGAAAAGAATCTTAACTACAAAGGAAGACCCTTATGTATGGAGATAAGAGGTCTAATTTAGAGGTTCTTAAAAGTTGAAAGGCTTTTTTGGATTAAAGGAATGATAAGAAGAAGGTTTTTTAACAAAAGATATCCTGATTGGTTGATATATGATGTTGAGAAGGAGGATGAAAGAAATATGATTAAATGCATTGACTTTTTGAATGATGTGATTAATAAAAGAAAATAATAAAGAAATTTTGGTTCAGATACGTTATCCTTATATATCCAAGAATAGGAAAAGGATCCGGAAATTAAAGATATCCACATAACTCACTCGTTTTTAAGTTTGATATTCGCTGGAATGGACACAACTAGTACTCTGACATAATCATGTTGTTACACTTTAGGGAAATATTAGGACGCATAATAAAGAGTGAGATTAGCTTTGATTAATGACAACGATAATGATTATGTAACTGGATTCATAAATGAAACACTGAGATTTCATAATCCTTCTGCAGGAGTATTTGTGAGAGAAGTTTTAAAGTCGCATTATTTGGGCCCATATTGGATACCGAAAGGAACATGCATTAATGTTTAGTTTTATGCCAATCATTTTGATAAAAAATATTTCCCTGATCCTCATAGATTTTGGCCTGAAAGATGGTACACTGAAGGAGGGAAAGATTTCTCTGAAGCGTCATTTGCATTTATACCATTCTGGGCTGGAAAAAGAAACTGTATTGGATAACATCTTGCCTAAATGGAGATTAGAGTGATTTTAAAGAACATATTATAAAATTACTCTATCAGCCTTAAAAGGGAAGTTGGATTTACACAGATATTCCTTTATGGTATGGCTGAAACCTTAGATGTCTTAAAGTTTACGAAATTGAATAAATGAATCCTTTAATAATTTTTAATAATCTTAAATTCATTTTTATATTCTCTTAAATAGAATACTATTTTTATCCTTAACCGTATATGTGAATTCTAATTACCACACTAAATCTTTATTAACCAACTCTAACTCATAGCTCATCAAGATATATATTAGCATAAGTCTTACCTCCTATTTGGATAAATGCTAGCCAAGGCAATTTCTGTTTCCAGATGAAAATGGAGTAAATATAGAGACTTCCTTATCACTATTCTTGCCATTTAGCCATCTATCTATGTTAAATGTGAATGGGTCTTCAAAATATTATGGGTCATAACAATTCTATAAGTACCCAGCAAATATTAAAGAACCTTTTGGAATATAGTATTTTCCAATATAATGACCATCCTTTGCCACTCTTGCTATTAAGCCTATAGCAGGTGAACACATTCTCAAACTCTCTTTGATTGTTGCCTCTAATAACGGGTATTCATAATTGACAGATTTTGCTGTTAATTCATCATAAGATTTATTTTTATTCAAAATTTCTTCTCTTAGTCTAGACTGTGTAGAAGGGTTCTAAGCCAGTAAAATACATATTGTAAATGCGAGAGTGCTAGTAGTGTCCATTCCGGCGAAAAGTAAAGTAATGTACTGATGGATTATAGTTTCCTCCGTTATCTTTGGATTTTTTTCTATGATTATTATTATTTTTTACATGTTTCTCTTATGTATTCGCTCAGAAAGTCGTTACCCAAATTCTTAGACTTAGTTTTAATAGTTTCTTTAATAACCAATTTGATTTTTTCTAATTGCTCTAATGTTTACTACAATAAATTTAAATTTATACAATCTCTAACTTAGTTTGTAAAAATTTAGGGGGGTTTTTGGTAAAAACCTTTCTTAACATACAATATGTTTAAGACGATTTGGCATATCCCAATAGTTTAGCCACAGTCATGGCCATGTGTGAGCTGAATGGAATTCCATCAAAAGTAACAGATCTTTAATTATATATGCAAATTACTCCAAATTATCTCCAAAGACAGTTTTAGTAACAACTTCTCCAGCGATTCGTGAACAGATTTAATGAACATTAAATTAACCTTCTTTGTTTTTAAAGGCTTTTTAGGTCTCTAATCTCACGGTCTCGAAACTTTGATCCACCACTTGAAATGTAAAAAATTTTCCTAAAAAGTGCCTTTGCTCTTACCATTCTTAATTATTGAAGATTACACCTACATAAACAAATTTTATACCCTTCTGAATGTAAAGGTCTCCAAATTCTAAGTCAGGTTTCACATACAAATTCTAATTTGTTACGATAAATTTTATGTGCTCGGGCCTTTCGATGTGAAATACCAGTTTTCCTGAATAGTGATTAGTCAATTCTATATCTACCTCAGGATGATCAGTTCTTTATCTTTTCCTATAATATAGCATGTCATTGTATTTCTTTGTAGCATATCTGTACTATTTAACTCTTCCAAAGAAAGGATAGTAGTAAAATGAAACCCCTTTACCATACTTAAGTCTATAATAGACCATCTTAAAATATGGTATAACCATGTGTAAGGTTATTACAGTAACAATGAACAAGATACTATATGTAATAGTAAATATCATATTTTATTTAATTTATGTTGTAAATAAGATAAATTTTATCTTATATATTATATATTGAGCTGATTTAACTATTGAATTCAGGAATTGCCTTATGATGAGTTAAGGGATGAGGATTGGAATTTGAGAAAATAATGATGATAAATTTAATTTAGCATTAATTAATTTATGGTTTAAGAAATCGTCATCTGCTTTCTTCTAGCAATATTAGCACTAACATTATATCCACTACCATATATGATATGGTTTCGACTAAGGCATGGTAACAGTGTGGAACTAGAATATTTTCCTTTGATTGGAAGGATATGGTAGTTGGGTCAAGCTTTAAAAAAGCATGGAGATATAGTTTACTATAGAAAAATTGATAATAATTGCAAGAAAAATCTAGACATAATCCTGTCAAATGATTTTCACTATGGACACCTATATATGGTTACATCACCTGAACTCTCTAAATCAGTATTGCAGAATATAAATTACTACAAGAAAATGGACGTTGACTTTATTGAATATATTGGAAAAGAAGGTATCAATATAATCTAACAAAGGTGTATTTTTTTCCAATTAGTAGCAATGGTTGAGTCATAGATCATTTCTGGGGAAAATTTTTAATTTTAACCTCATAAAGAAAGCAGAAGTTATAGTTGAGAAACTGTGCTAATAAGAAATTAAAGATCTAGAGAAACCATAAAATCTATTAGAGTTATGGTCTGTTATAGTTGGATAAGTAATTTAGGAAATATTTTTTGGATAAACAAATGTGGAATTTAATGGAAAGCAGTATTGCACTGAAATTGGATATATTCTATAGAACGTGCTTTAATTCAAGAGATTATTTTGGATGAAAGGATTAATAAGAAGGAAATTCTTCTAAAAACCATATCCAAGCTGGCTTCTATATGATGTAGAAAAGGTATTTATAATATTAACTATTAAGGATGATTATAAAAGAATTCAAAATAGTATTAAATTTTTATAAGACATGATTGATAGCAGAAGAAAATCAAAGAGTTTTGGAACTGACTCCTTGTCGCAATATCTTTTAGAATAAGAGAGGGATCCAAGCATAAAGGATGTCTAAATCATATAGTCTTATTTTAGTTTGGTATTTGCTGGTATGGATACTACAAGTACATTAACCTAAACATGCTGCTATCTCTTGGGCTAAAAGAAGGATGAATAAAATAAATTGAGACAGGCTTTTAAGGAAGACAATTAAGATTATATAAATGGTTTCATAAGTGAGGTTCAAAGATTCTATAACCCTACAATTTCTGTATTTTTAAGAGAGGTCACTGAGTCTCATTATTTGGGAAAATATTGGATACCAAAAGGAAAACTCTTGAATGTGTCATTTTTCGAGAATCATTTCAATAGCAAATTTTTCCCTAAACCATTTGAATTTTGGCCAGAAAGATGGTATACGCCTGGAGGAAAAGATTTCACAGAATCGTCATATGCGTATATTCCATTTTCGGCAGGAAAGAGAAATTGTATAGGATAACATTTAGCATTAATTGAGATCAAAGTCATTCTTAAGTTCATACTAGATAGATATGAAATCAATTCAAAGCCTACAAATTTTGATTTAAAGTTCCTCTATGGGCTTTAAGATCCAACAGTGGTCTCATTCAAGAAGTTGAATTCATGATATAACAAATTTTTAACAAATCGATAAATATACATATATGTTGTTGCTTTTGAAATTCTTCTATTTCTTAAAAGTATATACACTCAAAATTATTAACATTTAATATAGTATTAACAAATACTTATATTTTTCTTATTTAATATCCTCTATCCTAAGTGTAAATACGTCTAATAAATATTTACATCAAATATACTATATTATTAATTCATATAATTTTTGATTTAATTACTATCATTATGATAATTTGTAAAAAGCATCCACCATAATAAGTCAATTTCGTTTGTTTGAAACCAGGTTGCACTATGGGTAATTTGTTATGTTAGCAATGCATCACAATGACTGTTTAGCACAGATAGGAGCATAGACTATATTTATAGTAAATGCAAGATTTCTAAAATAATTAAAATGGCACCACTAAAACAAGGTTGATTCCTCAAATCAATGAACAGTTAGTTGAATTGGAGAAGAGAGTGAAAGAATTGGGTGTCTAAGTGGATAAGGATGTGAGGGAGATTGAAAGTGATATTGCGTAGCTTTTCAAAATATTTTATGATGTTGGAGAAAATTATAAATCATAATTGAGTGAGTTGATAAGAAAGGCTTATAAGGAATCATATTAGAAGCATCAATAGCTTAAGACTTAATTGTAAGATTACCTATTATAGGATGGCAAAAAAAAGTATTTATTACCTAATAATAGAGACAATAGCAATCTATTCTAATAGATATTTAGTGGCAATCAGGACACTTAGTTATAATTAAATGAACAAACAATAAACCAAATAATCAATAGAAATTATCCACTGAATTAGATTAGGGTGGATGTGATTAATCAAATTGAGTATATCTAATAGAGTTTAGGACCATAAAGCACTAGGGTTAGATACAAGACAACCCAAAATCATCAATAAATATTTTCGATGCTTAAATAAGATTTACATTAAACAATTAGTAATTTGTTTTTGAAATTGACTGATTTAACCTAAGAAAACTAGAGTGTGGAAGATCTCAAAAAGAGTCTCTATATGTCAGTCCCCAATGACACAACAAGGAGTCTTAAATAAAGCATCATACTTAACAATTCAAGCATGGCTTCATCCAAATTCATCAAATCTAATAGTTCCTCAATGATAATTAGTTTCAAGTTATTGGAATCCTTCCCACAATTACATCCGAACATTTAATAAGTGATACAATAATTAGGACCTTTTCCTAATCAATAACCTGACTCACTTATTAATAGTTATGAGAATGTGGGTCCTTGTTAATTTGGAGATGGAGTCATTTATTAAGGATAAATTAGAGATAATCAAAGATTTGGTTAGGGTAGAGCCATAGTGAAAGGGTAATATTATGAAGGATTGTGGAGAGACAATGAACCATTTGGTTTCTGTAGATTGATTTCACAGTCTGGAGAATATTATGAAGGATAATGCTTGTAGGGGCGGGCTCATGGAAAAGGAAAGTATAAAAATTAGGGTTATACTTATGAAGGAGATTGGGTAGATGATCAGAGGTCAGGAAAGGGGTTCGAGAGTCTTGAAGGAAAATTCAAATATGAAGGAGAATTCAAAAATAATAAGAAGCATGGATAAGGTAATTTAGCTGATCTTAGATCAATGAATGTCTATGAAGGATTCTTTGAGAATGGATATTTGAATGGAGAAGCAACTATAAGATATGCAAACGGAAATGAATATAGAGGGGAAGTTATAACTAAAGATGGTTAAATTAAGAGACATGGTCAAGGTATATTTTTATGGAATGATGGAAGACGATATGAGGGTTAATATGAAAATGATCTTGAACAAGGTGAGGGTACATTTTTTTGGTAAATTTTATGAATTATCAATTAAATAGGCCTGATTAGTGGATGTTTAAAGGAACATGGCATTAAGGGTAATAACATGGTTAGGGATATTAGATATCCCCTCAAGGAAAAGACAAAGAGGGAGTTTGGTAGAATGGAAAATTTATTGAATGGATTTCATGATAATATAATATCTATATAACAAATCTTCAGTCAATTACCTATTCTAAACCTCTTTACACGATATCATCCACTTTCTTCTACATTTCCTCAGAGATTGCAGAGATCTTCGGTCTCTTAATTGAGTGAGCCTTCTCTGTGTTCAAAGATTAGTCTACTACTGCTAGTTACATTTGACCTGCACTAGTTATACAAGCAACGTGTTATCCACCTAAGGATAATGCCAATATTAATTTACTCTGGAAAAATGCTGGTTTAATCTTATTATTAATTAATTTAATATACCTTATATGGTTCATAAACACTCTCCTCTTAACAAGTACCTAAAACATAGCTTTATCCTAATCCCCAAGAAAAAGCTTCATTAGTTTTACTTAATGCAAATGAATATTGTCCTGTGGCATATATTTATTTAATATTTCCTATATTGTTGATCTTTTCGGGTGCTGTTATATACTCATAGCCATACACATTTGTACTCACTTGAATTTCAGTCAACTTACTCTCGGGATGCTATCCTTTTTTGGTTTTTTTCACCTTCTTAGGTTTCTTTAACTTCAACTTTTCTTCTTAATTCAATTTTTCTTCTAATGCTAAAAGTTATAGTTATTTGTTCAATTCCTAACCTAAGCCAATCTGTCCATCATCATTTCTTCCAAAACCATACACATTTCCCTCTACGTCAAGGGCGATTGTATGATGCTCTCCTCCAACAATATTGACAATATTGATTCCGTCGAACTTATCAATTTGGACAGGTGTATATTAGTCTTGAGTATTTCCTATTCCTAATTAACCGTAGTTATTTAGTCCCCAAGCAAAGTAAACGAATTCGCCTGTCTTGGGTATCTTCTTTTTGATAAATGCTGAGTATCCACCACAAAATACATCTACAATATGTTTTTAGCCAATGTCTTAAAAGTTTAAGTTTGATTTGAGTTTATTTCTAGTTTTTGACAATCTTCCAAGCACACTTGTATCTCCATCTCCACATGAATAGACTCTATCGTCGTTAAGCACCATTGTATGATTATTACCGCTCAGAATTTTTTATATAGTCCCACTAAAAGATGCTATTAATTTGGGTTTCTTAACTTATTCACCCATAGGGCCATTATTATTTCTGTAGAATCCCCAAAAGTAGAGCTTTCCTCTAGAATTCGCAGCAACAGAGTGAACATCACCAGCACAAATCATGTCCACAAATGGCAAATCAACTAAACCAGGCACTTTGCAGTTCACTAAATCACCATCGCCTCTTCCCAGAACTTCATTATCATTACATCCTTAAGAATACACCTATAATATTAATTAATTTAGTACTTTTCCTTAATCAGTCAAAAATAAGGTATGCAATCCTCCACAACTTACTTAAGCTACGTTAAATGGAACATCAATTTTATAGGGTCTCTTTGTTTCAGGTTCCTCTTCACCATCCTCATTAAGTGGATTGAATTAGTCACACTCTGCAGACCCCCACATATAAACATTCATTCCTAAAACTTTAAATTTTTAAAATTTTTAATAAAAAGAATATTTCATCTCAATATTCGGCTTCACCCAACCATCTGGGGAATGGAATCACATCTCTAATATTTTCAACTCCAGTAACCATCATAACTAGTCTCTCAAATCCTAATCCGAAACCTGCATGGGGGACTGTTCCATACCTATAATATATTTTATATTTTTTACTTTCTTAAGTCTAAATAAAATTCATAATCTTTGGGATCGAGTTCACACTCTTTCATTCTTTCTATTAGAACATCATATCTCTCTTCTCTTTATGATCCACCAATCAATTCTCCAATTTGTGGAATCAACATATCCATAGCTCTCACACATTTACCATCTGAAGATAATATTTATAAATACCATCTGTAACCTTCATGTAGAAAGCCTTGATCTTCTTAGGATAATCATAAAGAATGACAGGTCTTTTGAATACTCTCTCAGCCAAAAATCTTTCATGTTCACTGTTCAAATCAACTCCCCAAAAAATATGGTGATTCTCAAATTAGGCTCCAGATTTTTAGGCTTCCAATAGAATTTCTATTCCTTATGTATATGAGCATCTAACAAATTCATGGCTGGCAATATCTTTCAAGTAAGGAACAAGTCCTGGCTTGACTCTTTCATCCAAAAATTTCAGATCATCAACGTTGTTTGTAAGACAGTAGTTGATACAAAACTTTACATAGGCTTCAGCGGCATCCATATTGTCAAATAAGTCAGCAAATGCAAATTCAGGCTCAATCATCCAAAACTCAGCGAGATGTCTGAAGGTCTTTGATTTTTCTGCTCTGAATGTTGGTCCAAAAGTATAAACATTTGAAAGAGCACAACAGAAGTTTTCTACAGCCAATTACCCAGATACTGTTAATGAAACTGGTTTTCCGAAGAAGTCCTTTGTATAATCCAACTAATTGTTAACAATCTTTTTCTCCTCTTATAAGGTTGATATTTTTCCATCCTTTGGTAGGATTGTTGTAACCTAAAACATTTCTCCTGCTCCTTCACAATCTGATGCTGTTATTATGGGAGTGTGGATGTATTAGCAACCATTCTATTGGAAAAATAAGTGAGTAGCATATGCTAAGTTATTTCTAACACGTGTTATAGCTCCAATGAAGTTTGATCTTGGTCTAAGGTGAGCCTTCTATCTTAAAGTTTCAGGGTTTTATTGTCCTTTAAACATGGGATATGTTTTTGGGTCTGCTGATCCAAAGACTTGAATATCGTGTTCTGCAGGGTCAATCACACTTAATTCTACTAGCTATCCTTTTGCAGGACTTTTAATTAATTTTCCTGTAGCTTTAATGGAGAACCCAACGTTAACCTTAGATACCTCTGCAAAGTTTGGTAGAGTGTTCTTGGCCACAATTTATAACTAGTCGAAGCATGATCCGTCATTGATTGCTATAAATATTAGTGTGTCATTTTCTTGAAGTCTGCTTGTTCTAGCCCAACCTCCAATTGTAATTGTTTTGTCTAAATATCTATAAATAGAATATTATCTTACTCCTAGTGATTTAAGAGAACTTCTTGAACTCTCAAGATTGTACCAATGTTGTATTTAGCTCTTGGTTTGATTAGTGCCTCCTAGGGAAGTGTCCATGATTTTGGTATTTTGTTTAATCTTTTTGCTGCATCGGGTCTTGGTACTTATGGAACGAATCCTTAAGGGAGTTCTGGTACTTTCACAGGTCTCTCCACATTTCCTCCGATTAGCTTCTCCTTTTGTGGCTTGGCTTGTTTGGCTTGCTTGGTGAACTGATAACCAAGCTTGCTGTAGAGAGTTTTGACTTGGGCAAACATGTCGTCTTATTCAAAGATAAATTCTTACATAAAATTAATGTAATAGGATTCTGAAGAAGAAATAGTTATCAATTATTTAACTCTAGAGGCTGATGATATCAGTAAAATACAGCAATTTGTTGTTGTTTCTTATGGACCTGGAGCAATATATATCAAATAGCAATTGGGAGGTTTTAAGAAAATTGGAAAGCTATTGAACAGAAATGTAGAATTGGCATATATTTATGAATCTCAAGGAGTTGGAATAATCTTATTCATAAAAGATACAAGATACTTCCATTATGAGGAGTATGATTTACTTCAAGTCTTGAAGGTTAAGGATCAAAAATTCATTCTTTTAACAAATTAACCCGCATCATTGTTAGATAATTATGATGGTCAAAGTTCAGAATTGAGATAACTTGTGAAGGGTGGAGAATCTAATGTTGGATTAAAAAAACTAGAGGGTGAATTAGATGGGTATTTCGGGGATTTATTTGCAGAATTGAATACTGGTGTTGCTATAATTCTGGTGACTACTGATTATGATTTCAATATTGAGGTGGTAGAATAGTTTGCTGTGGTTAAGCAATTAGTCCCAATACTAAATGTGGCAATTAATCGGGAAGATTTGAAGGCTGATCTAAAAATTTGGAGGAAGGGATTATAAAGGGATAATATTTATCTTTGAGATTTAATAAAAATATATAATTCATTAAAAATAATGATGTTCGATATTGAACAGATTGATAAGAAGCTTTCTGACAAAGAATTGGGGGATGTAAAAATAAATATTAAATAAGATCTTCGTTCTATTTTCTAAACGAATAGATTGGGTCAATCAGCTATAACATTTAAATTAATTGAGTGATAAAGCGCAGAAGGCATTAGATGATTTTTCAACAGATATCTATAAAATAAAATTCCTGTCATTAATTAGCGTACGATTATTTTTATATCAAAAAGAAACAAATAAAAGACGTTCCATTTCTATTTAAATTGCACTTTGTATATTTAGAATGGAGCATAAAATTACACAATTATAAATAAGCTAAATAATTCATCGAAAATAATTCCATAGTTTACTAAATATAAATAATGCAAAATAAGAATGATATGAAAGATAATCGAGTTGAAAAATATTTCTATTATTGCGGAATCATTTACTCTGCTTATTGGGATTATCCTGAAGCATTGAGATATTTTGATTTAGCATCAAAATCAGACAGAGGTCATCATTTTAAAGGTGAAATAGACAAATAGATTAATATCATAAAATGTCGAACTGGACAGGGATATAATTTCGATGATTATGCGAAAGATGAGGATATTTTTGTATGATTTTTGCATTATATTTTAGATTATTACTCACTCTCATGATGTGCCTGAAAAGGAAAATCTTAAAATTATCAATAAGAAAAGAGACACCTATAATAAATTGCCAATAGTTTAACAAAATGGTGAAAGGTGGGGCATAAATAATCTCGAATTCTTAACTAATAAGCTTAATTTATTCTGGATCAATGAAGAGAGAGAATATATTTAATTTAAGAGTGTAGATAAATCCTATGATAATTTAAATGAATCATTATTGAAGAGATAGAAGCTTATATCTAATATGATAAATAAGTGATTTTTATAATAAATATTTGAAACTATTAATTTTATAATGAATTCTTTTAATAATTCTGATATTATTTCAATTTCAGAGAAAACTTATTATAATCGCTTAGGTGCTTTATTATAAGACATTTATATTCTAAAAACAAGCATAAAACATGCAGGAATTCATATATAAAACCACTATTAAAGCATATTGTGATGATCTAAGATGAAATTCATGACTATTTTCAATTTATACAGGATATAAAAAGTACACTTTATGAGTGAAGAAATTCATTTAATTTAAAAGCATTGATAAATCATGTGATAATTTAAACAATAGAGGCCTATATCTAAATGATTTTTGTAATAATAATTTATAAATTATTTATTTATAATGGATTTTTTGAATAACACCTAAGATTATGTTAAATTTAGAGATAAGGTATTTTATTAGTTTAAGGCAAGGTGTTTAAATATGTTAGATATTTCATATCATAGAGGCTCTCATAAAACTTGCAAGAATTTACAATTTTCATTAATGAAGTTTTAGATCATCTAAAGGATGAAGATTAAATTAAGTTGATTGGACCAATTAAAGTAAAGTTCTGATTATAAATTAGGCGTTTATATGCTCTCTCACTGACCCACACGAATTACTTTTAGTTTTCATGAGACTATGTTTAAAATATTCTAACTATAAATAAGCAAGAATATTCATTGAAAATAATTAGTTTATATTGAGGACAAAACCTGATGAAAATCTAAAAGAACTCTATAGTGTATACTATTATTGTTGTGGAATCGTTTATTCAGCCTATTGGGACTACAGTAATGCAATAAGATATTTTTAATATGTTATTAAAATTTAGGAATCTCATAAATATAATGAAGATATGAACAAATGGAACCTTATTAAATAGTTATAAATAGATGAAAGAGGTAAATCACAGTAGTTGAAGGAGTTGCTAGAAGAACAGAATAGTAAAGATTAATAAACCAAAGATGAGATCCAAGATTTTTGTTAATTGATAGAGGAGACGAATAAACACATTTAACTTTGTTAACATAGAATGGCATAAGGGTAATTGATGATGGGTGATAATTGTGATAATTTTGATCTCTGCAGACGAGATTGTATGGATTGGGATTTAGGAGAAATATTTATGTTATAAAGAGAATATTTGAAGAAACTTTCAATTAAAACATTGACTGGTGGAATTCTGGACATTAAGATGTTAGAGTTCATTAATGGTAAACTTAAATTATTCAAAATACATGAATAAGGATAATATTTAGAATTTGGGGAACTTGAGCCATCAATAGAATAGATAATGGATTAGTTATTAAGCTATAAAAGTTAATTATAATCAATGATAAAATGAATCATTATTTAATCAATTTTTATGATGGAATTGTAAGGGTAGTAGTCTATCTTACTAATTAATGTTAAAATGGTTATCTCATAAATCTCTCATAATTTGGTATTAGATATGGCTGTTTATGGGTTTCTACATATTTATAATAAAATACTTATATAACTAACAGTGTTGAAAACTGAAAGTATAACATTGCCACATGTATATTCTTCTTCCTTTTGAATTCCTTTTCGTTTCTCAGGTATTTTTGGCATTGATTCTTTAGGATTTTCCTGGCAAAAAATATTTTAAAACAATTCATAATCGGGATATTTTTATATTCTATGATAGATGTAAGTTAAAAGGGTTTCAAACTTAACATGTAATGGCAAATTTTATCTCCCATTCAGTGACCAATTTTCTATGTTTTCTCCAAGAGGACATGGACTTATCCTCTCTGCTAATCTAGCCAAAGCCTCAACAAACTCTATAAATGACATTCTAATATTTCTATCTTGTGTTAACTCATCAACCTGAGTTATCATAGAGAAATTGTAGATTATGACAACTTATTTCTCCCCAATTAAGTCAGTGATGTACATTAGCTTACAAAATTCTTTAAATTCCCTAACTGAGATCCATTTAAGTTTAAAATACCATTTCCGATTTGTTATATCTGTTACAAAATCATACAACTTTTTCAAAAAGCCTAATTTGAAATTGATTAAGTAATCACATTCCTTATTCCAATATCTGCAATCCCTCCATTCTTAAATGCTATCGAAATTTTCAAAAAATAATTTAAAATCTTTTAAAATTCTAAATACTGCATCAGCATAATTCTTCAATATGCCTGTTCTTATATATTTATCATTTGCTAATCTAAAAAACATCTCTAAGAATTGAAATCTCACTAATGCCTTATCAGGGTTATAAATAAACTTTGGATCTGCATTATTCTTTATCGATATTAAATCAATTTCAAGATCTTACAACTTCAAGACTTCACCATCAATTAAGTTCATCTATTAAACTAATTTTGAGAATTAGGGGAATTAAATGCAAAACAAATCATATTGAGGTGGCTGATATCCAAGAGATGAATAATATTTGTAAACATCCTTTATTAATTAGTAATGATTTCTAAAGTATTCTCTTAATTTATGTTTTTCATATTCACTTTTAACAAATCTTGTTATACGACTACATTACCAATCAAATTCAAAACACTCATTCAATAATTCTTCAGTGTCTCCAGTATATTATCTAAATATTGATTCATCCTTAAACCAAGCAACTAAGTTTACTTTTTTTCTTATTTGATTATTTGCAAATCTTCTTAGAACATATTTTTTCTCAGAAGATCTAGGAAATACTCTAATAAGTGGTTTATAGTTATTTTTATCATCTATCACAAATTCTTATCTGGATAAAAGAAAATTGACGTGACTTATTTTTCGAAAAGGTAATATTGTACCATCTGTAAAATGATGATATTAATGTTTTGGATCCTTACCCTGTAGGAGCAAATCATCTAATGGAGCAGGCATATTCATAGATTGGGTATCGATAAAATAATCCTCTTTTATTGGGTTAGAAAAAAAGTATAGAACTCTTTTTTTAGGAGGACACATTTGATAGGTAGTATAATAGAATTTGGAGAAGTCATCTAATATTTGTAAGTGTTATGCACTCTTGTTGGTTTCTAAGCAATAAGCTTCATGAATTGCAGCCATGGATATTTTTTTATCTGTATCCATTATATTTTTTAACTAATGAATCATTTCTCCTGTTGTAAGATCTAGTTCTTGATTTTTATTTGCATTTTATTGATTAAACTATTGTCTTAGTTCTTGGCTGCTAGTCATCGGAATAGGTTTATAGTCTAAGAAATCTAAATGCAAAAATATTGTTATATTAGGAGTGTATTAATCAGGATAGTAAATGAATCTATTTTCCATCCATCCTTAGCAAATCCAGCAACAATCGTTTCCATTTATGTAATCGTTTGCCATAGGAATGAAGTTAACACCATTAATTTTATGTTATTTCGATTGGACTTAGTTTACATTATCTTTATCAAGACTAAATTACACAAATCCATAAGGATCAACATAAACAGGGCATTTATTTCCTTCAATGTGTAATCCATAGATTGTATTATTTTTAAGCAGGGCTTCATTCAATTTTCTTAATTATGGTTCATTAAATTAATTGAAGGATATATCTAAATGAATTAGAGATAATTATGGTAACATAAAAGCTTCTGACCACTATTATATGCAATCGTTAGGTGTATTGTAGTACTACCCTAATCGATTATAACTAATATCTAATACTTTTAATGATCTATTTTACAGTAATCCCTTAGCAATAAATTATCCAGACAATCCACCTAATCTATTCCAATTTAGAATTAGTATTTCAACAGAACTGTTCTGAACCAGGAACGAATGGAAGTTTTTAGCAACACCATCTGTGATTTAATTTTCAGCCAGATTAACCTTTGTTAACTAATTTCTCTTCTAGAGTTAAACCAATAACAATAGAGCTCCTCCATCTCCTAATTAATTATTTTGTAAATTTAATGATTTCAAGCTAAAATTATAAAATATATAATACTTTGGAAATTTTGGTATATGGGATGACAATATATGAATACCTCTTTTACCAAGATTATTATTCATTAAGTTAATTTCCTTCAAACTCTAAGGAAATGATGGTATCAATAATGATAAAGTAAAATCAGTCAAATTATTATTACAAAGATAGAGTTGTTTAACACCTCGACACTTCCTAGATTATAAAAGTTTTTATAATATTGGATAATATTTAGTAGTTACTCCCATAGATGAAAAATTCATCTCCTTGGTGTCGATTAAGCAATTTGATAAATCTATCCTTTTGGGAAATAGCTCATCATTAATGCAATAGAAAAATATAGGATTTTGGGAGTCTCTATGCTTAAAATTCTGAACAAAATCTTTAAGCTTATCCTAGTTTTTTTATGAAACTAAAATATTCAGATTATGCTAATAATAAATATATTTTATATACGATTTGGTATTAATTTTCTCTAAACTGATTTTATTGCTTTTTGAATTTCATATTATTTATAGGATCTAAATTAATCCTCTTAACTATCCTCGCTTTCTTCGCTGTAGTCATCATAACTAAAACAAGAATCTCCTTCATCAAATGGCATTTCCTCATCTTCTACTGTTTTATGTGTAGTTTAAATTGGTAATTTTATAACTTTTGAGCTCAATTATTATAATTTAACTTTTGGTAGTTAATATTCTCTAATAACGGAATTGTCTAACATAATGTCAACTATTTTCTCTTTTTTCTGCATCAGAGACTCAATCATTTTCTTATCCTCAGGTCTAAGATTATTTTTTTACATGAATTCCTATAATTTGATGTGAGATTCAGATTGCTTGTGAGGTTCAGATGTACTACGTTCCGTGCGAAAGAAGGATTTAAGTTTATCGGACTTTAATTTTGAATAATCTTTTAACCTCGGCAAGGATATACGATTATTAGATTACATAAATTATCTATTGTTTATAAATCATTTTCCAAATGAGGTTTTTCCTGCCATATCTAGAACTTATTACTTGAAGATGTGGATGACTTCATCAATAACAGCGTTCTCCTCTACAAAATAAATGAAATATGTTACCGTTTCTTCTATTGAATTCGGCTAACCAGAAGTCTCTCTTTTCTTAGAGATCAGCAACTGCGGCATTGATAGCATTTTATGAATCTTTCAAAACTGATAATGCCTTAGCTTAGACTGCCAAAGCTGCTTATTCTTACTATAAAAATTATGATAATATTAGTTACCACAACTAATTTATCGAGGAGTGAAGTCTTTCTAGCAATTTCGTCTTATAAGTGGAGTTTTTCAGAGTCGGAGTCACCTAACCAGTCAGCCAATTAATAGTATGATGCGATTTCGTGTTATTCTAATGAGGCGAGTGTTGCTTTTAATTAATCTTCGATGTCAGAAAGTAGGTTGTAGACTTATTATCCTACGTTGTCTCCTGCTTGTCTTGGTGCACCTGATCCATTGAATTATTCCTCATTTCCTGCATGTAATTCGGCATTTCCTGATGCTTATTCAGTTGCCAATTGAACGAATTTATTCATTGCATTTTAGTTGAAGAGATTGCTATATTATTTGAGTTTGTCGGCAACATTTTCAACCTTGACTTCTGCCAATGATGATGGTTATCCTGTAAGATATCCGGATAAGTCTTATTTCAAGAGTTTAATAACAGCAATAGCGTCGTTGTATTGTCTGATTGCTCTAATGAATAGTCCATTATCGAAACATCTAAGTTCTTATAATTCGACTGATCTTCTATCAATTTCGGAAATTCTTTAAGTAGCCCAATTAATGTAATCTTCTGCATTCTAATTATTAGATAAATCATTACTCTGTAGTCTTATCCGATTACTTCTCTGTGTGCCTTTGCATTAGTCCATGCTTTCTAGTTCAATTCTTAGACTTTAGTAAGTGCTGAAATTCTTCTAAGTCCAATTTCCTCATCAGTGTTATTTTTCTCATCGGCAGCCTATTAAGCTTCAATATTTGTGGTCTTTAAATCATTCAATAAGTCGTAGACAGCGGTTACAGCATCGTTAGATTACGACCCTGTTTAGAGTAGAGCTCCGAAGTCGAGCATTGATAGGTCTAAGGCCTAAACACCAACCATTGCCACAAGCATCAATACTGCAAACTTGTTCATAATATTTATTAATGTATATATAAAAACGGGTAATGAATTTTTTAATAATGAAAAAAAACTAAAACTAAATATTTTTGAAGAGGTTGGGTGTTTGTCAAATAAAGATATCTTATGAATGTATTGCATATTATCTTGTACAAAATTAGATCTATGATTAATTTTTTATAATTATTGTTCTTTAATATAATTTATATTTTAATTTAGAGAGAGAACATTGAACATCTTTACCTTGTAATCATGTTTTGTAACTCAAGTAAATTTGATAGAATATCAATTTTAAATGATTCATTTGTTATTATAATTAAAACTCAGGATTGTTTTAGATTCTTATTAGTTATAGGTCCCCAATCTGTAATTATTTCTCTATGACTCGTCCAGGTTTAGATAATTGCTTCAGGAGAACCTATTCCTGTTCCTCTGGGATCACCGCATGGACCAAACCAATGATTTTATGGTGCTCCTGTAGTTCTTGCTTTTACACCAACATAGGTTACTCCATTAATTGTGTTTGCTAAAACATATTAAACGAATTGAATGTCATTGGAAACTATTCCTGCTGTTAAATTATGAGGAATCCTTTCCAGTATATCGAGTACATTATCAATATTGTCATACTCTACTACTATTTAGAATGGTCCAAATAACTCTGTTGTTACTAATTCAAAATGATCTTTAATCTTATTGATTGGAATTTTGATTGCAGTTGGTCTATATGATCCATATATTTTAGGAATTGTAGATTCAACTGACTGCCCTCCAAATAGTAGTTCTGATCCTTCTATCTTTAGAAGTTAATCAACATGATTTTATATTTATTCATTATTCCAAGTTAGTATTGGACATACTGTTAAATTATCTAATGTTCTCTAATTAGCTAATTGTTTAATCCTTTCGATGAATCCTGCCTAAACCCAATTAGAGTGGGCAAATACAATAGATTAAGCTGAGCATTTTTATCCGCTGAAAGCATAAGCATCTTGATCTGATTGATAAGCAACATAGTCTATTTCTAGAACATCAGGTCCTAAAATCTTCCAATCATATCCAGCATCCTCAATTTTAATTTTCCCATTAGTCACTTATGTTAATCGATCTGCTATTCTCGAAGATCCAGTGAACTGTAACATTCTAAAGTTAACCTACTTAATAAGTTATTCCATCGATGGCCCATCACAATGAATAAGATCTAAGTCTTATAAAGGTAGTCCACAATGATGAAGGAGTCTAATGAATGCTTCTAGAACAACAGCTACTCTTTGGTCAGCTTTTATTGTCACTCTGTTTCCAGTTATCAATGCTCCAATAAGTTATAATCCTGGAATTTCGAGGGGAAAATTAAATGGACTTATTATAGCAACAGTTCCGAATGGAAATCTATATCCAGAAGATTATTATCCAAAATGATCGCCACTTACATTAAATGATCTGGTTAGAAATCTGCATTAATCTCCAGAAAAGTTCATGAGGAATCTTTGTGTTACCTTAACCTCTCCTCTTCCTTACGCATCACTTTTTGGAGCGACTCTCTAAATTAGTTGAACAAAGTAATCTTCAATGAATGGTAATCCCATCAAAAATGATATCTTGTGTAATATTTCACCATATAACACATATCTTTATGGATTTTTTATTGGATTATGCAGTCCTGACTTAGGACACTTGGTGGCTGATTGTCTAAAGATTTCAATCTCCTCAGCTGACTACTATATTAATTTAATTTACCAATTTGTCTGGTATTTCAATAATTTTATCTCCATTTAAAGGATCAACTATGATTGTCTAGTTTTCTGAATAAATCCATTAACCATTAACTATTATGTTAGGATTAATTATTACCAAAATTTTATGCCCTGTAAATGTTGTTTTAATCCAATAATTTAGGATTTATTTTAACGATATCAAGGAATTATTGCTCTGTCAACAGCAGATCCTTATTCATCAATAATAAAATTTTGTTATATTAATTACAGAGATTAAAAGTATTTTATACGAAAATATAATTAAAAATAAAATATTAATGTCAACACCTTAAGGAAATAGTGATCCTCATCTTAATTCATTAATTGAATAGCTTAAAGATCTCTTAATAAAAAACTAAAGAGCAACAGATGAAGTCAATGATTAGTTGTCTGTGATAAATAATTAGTTGGAAGAAATATTTTCTGAAAATAGAGTCTAAAGCGATGATTTAGAAAACTTCATAGTTAGTTATGATGACTATATTCATGGTAAAATGAGTTATCAGGAATTTAAAAACATATTTGTGCCTTAGAAATAATAATAGAGTTAAATAAATTCATAGTTTCAACAATAGTAGTAAATTAATGATCGTGAAAGCTAGTTATTAAAGAGTTAAATTAAACAAGTCTAGCAGCATTAGAGTTCAGGAAAGCTTCATGATTAAGGATAAGTTTAAATATAGTACCTGGAATAATAAAATCATGAATTAGTCTCAGAGAATAATGAACTTAGAAAATAATTAGGATTAAAGGAATAGTAGCTACATAATGAAAAGGAATAATACATTTATTAAATAGATTAAATCAAATAGGAATAGGTGTCTTTATAGAAAATAAGCCATAAACAATCCTTAGAGATTGAATCATAATAAGTTAAAATCTAATAATTAGAGCATTAGTTAAATGTTCAGAAAGTTGAGTATTAATAGAAATTAATTTAAAGTCATGAGATGGAGGATAAGCATAAATAAGAAACAACCAAATTACATGATAGGATAGTTCTATTATAATAAGATAACTAGTAATTGGTTTTATAACTAAAAAATCAGAATGCACAACAGTCTTAGATATTGTAAAGCAATTAATCTCAAAATTAAGCAGATGAATTAAATCACTAGATTCTGGAATAATAAAAAGTTATATTAAATTTATAGCAGAAGATAAAATAGTTAGAGGATTCATAATAAATTTTGGTTGAGGATCTTGAGAATATGAAAATATAAAATAAAATCTTAATTCAGAAATAATAAATTAATAATAATGAATAAGATATCTAATAATTATTAGAGGATTGTGAAAATTATAAAATAGAAAATCAACTATTGTAATAAAAAATATAATAAATGATGATCGAACATAAGTAGTATAAAGATTATGAATCTCTAAAACTTAGGTATAATAATTTAGACACTGCATACTTCAATTTATTAGAGGAGAATAACAAATTAAAAAGAAATATTCCCCAAAATTAATTAGAGAAGTCTTAGTAGATATTTGATAAACCAGAGGAGGTTAAATCATACAATGTCGATTACTTTTTGAACTTTACAGAATCTGACTTGTGGAGCGATGAAGAGCCTGAAGAAGTACCAGTATCTAAACCCATTTCAGATATAGCTCATTTAATATATCCGTATAAAACTGCATTTGATTACTATAAGAATACATGTAAGTCAGATTATAAAGGGTAAGTAATAAAAGAATTTTCATGTATTGACAGTAGAGAATATAGAGTATCTTGTTTGAAATAGAAATCCTTACTCATCACTATCAATAATATAGAGATAAGATAGAGAACACAATTAAATAATTTTGGGTTGTTTTCAACTACTCTATGTTTGAAAAATCATAATCTTTAGGTGTAATAGATAAATGTGAGCTAGGATAAATTTTCTCATTTAATGATTAAGGATGAAGGTAAAAATTACCAAATTCAACCAAAGTCTGTTGCCATTATTGAGATAATAAACAAGGAAAAGAATCTTTTCAAAGTTCAAACAATAACTTTATTAATCAAGTAATATAATATTAATTATAATAAGTCAAAAGAAATTTGATGTTGCATTACCTTTGAACATCATGCAATAAATTCAAATTATTCCGTAGGAAGTAAATGAATTTAGATCCTTATATAAGAAGAATAGAAAGATTTATAGAACTAAGATATTTAATATTGCAAGATAATAAGAACTTTATAGATTTGCTAAATAAGGATATTTGTTAAATGTTCACAAGATGGATGATATTGAGAGGAATCTCTGTGCTAGTAAGTATGGTTTGAAGATTCATTTCAACAATACAATAAATTATATAATTCTTATTTTAAGACCAATAGGAGAATATTTGATTTAAGGATTTATAGAGGAGAATGGATAGGATTAGAACCTGGTTAATTTAATGAGCTTTTTATCTTATGTTTGTTGATTATATCAAGTTTACTAATATGTCTTTTCAAACAAATTTACTACTCCCTAATTCTTAACTTATTTCTCAAGAGCAACTTATTTTTTATCTCCATAATTGCATGAAATTCTTGGGTACTCGACACAAATCCTTCTACCTAATACTCTCCAACATTTTTTATCTATAGAAGTTCTACATTCCCAGTATTAAATATACGCATAAACTGTTAAATCTTAACTAAGATGTAATTGAAGCAATGCATATACTTTTTTCTTTGTGATGTCTATATTAGTAGTCAGAGGTACTTTAATACCAGCCATAGTACCATCAACTGCTATACCAACCTTAGCTACAAATGCTGAGGCTGTAGCTGTTGCCGTTAGTCCAAAATTTCCACTTATTTCTATGTAGGAATTGATAACAGGCAACTGAACTTAAATATTACATCTAAACCCAAAACTAAATATACTATATAAATCAACATTAACTGGGTATCCTAATACTAAGTATACAAAAGAAAAAATTTTGGCTTTAAATTCTTTATTAAAGCTTTTGGAATAATTTTTATCCTTCACAACTTGAGTTTCTTCTAAGAGAACTGCTTTTGGTTGGTTATTGATTACGAGTATCAATGATTCATAAAATACATATGAGTCTGATAGCCTATATCCATAAACATTCAAATTAATAGAGATTGTTTGTCCTAGGACATCATTTTATGCTAATGATTTATCCTAAACATATGCAAACGAGCTGTTTTCTTGAGGAGGCTAAAAACTCTGAATCAATCGATTGGAAGTTGTGTTTTACTTATTCGATTATTTCTAATCATCAGACATATAGGCGAGGGTGATGTTTGATTGATCATATATAGAGACATTTTGTTTTTCTATGATTTTATTGACGACATCAATTATTTCTTGAATATCTGATGAGGATACAAGAGTTGTTTCTTAATTTGTAGTCACCATTAGATTTAATTTGAATAAGGTATTGTTATCCAATTGTTCTTGAAAAATATTTTAGTATCCGTTGATCTTTGATGCAACAACTTCTCCATCTTTATTGAATTTTACTTAAGCATCTAAAGTGTTTTCGAGACCTTGAACTCTCTCGATAATATCGCTTTTTGAGACATTCTTCAAAACACTAACACCTTTTGGTAGGTATGAGTGGTTGAAATCGAATCTTGGTTTGTTTATTGCTCCATTAATTTAATTAATTCCTGTAATTGAAGTTAGATTATCAGGGTCCTGGATTGCGGTATTAGAATGCATTAGTTGTTGCATAGCTGACTAAACTACGATTGGACTCAAGCCATCTGGAACATACACTTTTTTGACAGTATTCGTTTTCGGATCAACCACTGTTTTGAAAATAGGGAAATTTTCAATCTAATCGGTATCATCCAGCTCCTAAATATCTTAATTATCCATCTACATAGTCTCAGTAAAATTAAACCCACCATAATAAACCTAAGTACCATTATCATATATTAATGTAATATTGATGATTGATAGAGCTTGAAATATTACCTCTGGTTGAACTTCTAAAGTTATTATCGAGCTTTCTATGGATTAGTTATAGCAAACAGGCTCTTGGACACTCACCTCGTATGATTGAGAAATACAATTCCTTCCAAGAGTTCTGTAATTGTTTATCCTACCTTGATAGTAGTTGTGTCCGATATCTTTTAGAAAATACCACAGAAGCACACCAATACCTCCTAGTACCACAGAAGTAATGATAGAGATTAAAATTATTTTTTTTACTGTCCACCATGATTCTTTCTTCTCGGGCGATTGAATGCAATTCTGCGAGCCTTCCTTTCTCAAACCATTGCTGCAAGACAATTACTCAATATCAGAATTCTGATGAACAATATTCATAAATTTTTTTATCAAAAAAGAACATTATTCTTGTTCTAGAAACTCAAAAGAAATTTTTTTATTCTATTTCCCCAAACCCCAAAGAAAACAAACTTTGGACTATATCCATAACGAATACCAACCCGAATTGCAAATTCAACCTTAAAATACACCTCATTTGCCATAATCCTGCGCTAAGAATTTCTGATCTATTGGTAGAACCATTAAAAGATTGTGTATTAGATTTAATAAGTAGTTGAAGATCAAAATTACTAAAAGAAAGGTTTGTACAGAGGAACAGAAAAGAATAATGGATAGATTAGTTGCTAGTTTGTCTCAAAAATGGGGGAAGAAAAATAATCAGGGACAATTACTTAAATTATGAAGGTAGACATTAAAAAATCTACCAAATAATCTGAATTAATTGTTTTACCAGTAAGTGCAATTATGTAAAGATCACTAAACGCATCTGACCTGATAGTGCATATTGCAAAAGCAACTTAAAATTGGCTTGAATAACTTCAAAAGTCTGATATTTAATGACAAATAATAATCAGACTAAAGATTACTAAAGAGAAAGATAGGTGATATCATAGTAACCTTTAAGAATCAGAACATTAAAATAATTAATATATTTGTCCCCCTGAAGAGGGATTAATAAAAATAATTCCCAAGTATTCAAGAATTAGTCAATCAACTTTTTGTCTTTTCATCGACTCAAATGCCTCTAAGTTAAGAAATTCAGCTCTTAATATGAAAATAAATTTATATATTTAAAATCTATTCCCAAAAAATCCTAAAGATAAAATTAGTGTCATATCTATTCCTAAAGAGTGAAAACTTCTGAGCTATGATATTCAAATTCAAATTAATGTTATGTTTTATTTTTATAATTATATCAAATATTCACCATTGTAATTACTTATCAAATAATGTTATTACTTTGAGGTTTTATTTCCATGTGTTCTATATTATATATTTTTTATCTCCAAATTCGCAAATTATCCAGGGGTAATGCACACAGACTTTAACCCTCCATACAGTTCTACACTCTTTCCGTAGGCCAGCCCTGCAATTATTTTCTTAAATAAAAGCATAAACTCTTAAATCAGTACTAATGAATAGTTTAAGTAAAGCTTATGCTTACTTCTTTGTAATATCAATACTAGCAGTCAAAGGTACCTAAATATCAGCTATTATTCCATCAACTCCTATACCAACCTGTTTCGGTCCAGCTATCACAGAAGCTGTTGCTGAAAGTCCAAATTTTCCATTCACTTCAAGATATGAATTAATAACAGGTAACTGAACTTACAAATTACATTTATAACCAAATCCAAATAGGCTGTATAGATCAAGTGAAACTGGAATACCCATTACAGGAAAGATAATTTAAAATAATTTTACATTAAATTCTTTATTAAAGCTTTTGGAATAATTTTTATCCTTCACAACTTGAGTTTCTTCTAAGAGAACTGCTTTTGGTTGGTTATTGATTACGAGTATCAATGATTCATAAAATACATATGAGTCTGATAGCCTATATCCATAAACATTCAAATTAATAGAGATTGTTTGTCCTAGGACATCATTTTATGCTAATGATTTATCCTAAACATATGCAAACGAGCTGTTTTCTTGAGGAGGCTAAAAACTCTGAATCAATCGATTGGAAGTTGTGTTTTACTTATTCGATTATTTCTAATCATCAGACATATAGGCGAGGGTGATGTTTGATTGATCATATATAGAGACATTTTTTTTTTTCTATGATTTTATTGACGACATCAATTATTTCTTGAATATCTGATGAGGATACAAGAGTTGTTTTCTTAATTTGTAGTCACCATTAGATTTAATTTGAATAAGGTATTGTTATCCAATTGTTCTTGAAAAATATTTTAGTATCCGTTGATCTTTGATGCAACAACTTCTCCATCTTTATTGAATTTTACTTAAGCATCTAAAGTGTTTTCGAGACCTTGAACTCTCTCGATAATATCGCTTTTTGAGACATTCTTCAAAACACTAACACCTTTTGGTAGGTATGAGTGGTTGAAATCGAATCTTGGTTTGTTTATTGCTCCATTAATTTAATTAATTCCTGTAATTGAAGTTAGATTATCAGGGTCCTGGATTGCGGTATTAGAATGCATTAGTTGTTGCATAGCTGACTAAACTACGATTGGACTCAAGCCATCTGGAACATACACTTTTTTGACAGTATTCGTTTTCGGATCAACCACTGTTTTGAAAATAGGGAAATTTTCAATCTAATCGGTATCATCCAGCTCCTAAATATCTTAATTATCCATCTACATAGTCTCAGTAAAATTAAACCCACCATAATAAACCTAAGTACCATTATCATATATTAATGTAATATTGATGATTGATAGAGCTTGAAATATTACCTCTGGTTGAACTTCTAAAGTTATTATCGAGCTTTCTATGGATTAGTTATAGCAAACAGGCTCTTGGACACTCACCTCGTATGATTGAGAAATACAATTCCTTCCAAGAGTTCTGTAATTGTTTATCCTACCTTGATAGTAGTTGTGTCCGATATCTTTTAGAAAATACCACAGAAGCACACCAATACCTCCTAGTACCACAGAAGTAATGATAGAGATTAAAATTATTTTTTTTACTGTCCACCATGATTCTTTCTTCTCGGGCGATTGAATGCAATTCTGCGAGCCTTCCTTTCTCAAACCATTGCTGCAAGACAATTACTCAATATCAGAATTCTGATGAACAATATTCATAAATTTTTTTATCAAAAAAGAACATTATTCTTGTTCTAGAAACTCAAAAGAAATTTTTTTATTCTATTTCCCCAAACCCCAAAGAAAACAAACTTTGGACTATATCCATAACGAATACCAACCCGAATTGCAAATTCAACCTTAAAATACACCTCATAGCCTAAAACACATTAAAAGCTATATTAAAATTGATAATTTCTTTTGTTTATATATAACATCCCTTTAGATATATTTTAAATAAAATGAAAAAAATTTACTTATTAAGATATCAATTAGATTTAGATTTTCCCAAATTAAAGAACATATTTAAAGAAAGAAAACATATTATTTAATTTATATTATAGTATATGTTGTCCTCAAAGACTCAATAAGCTTTTGAGTTGGCTTTCTCATTTCTACATAATGCTTATTAATAGTTTAATTATATACCACATCCTAACGATTGTTCCTCACCATTAGGCTTATGATCAACTTATAGAGGACACTTTTGCTTACCTCCACATTACGGTAGTTTATTTTTCTCATATTTAGAAACGTAATCACCATTACACTATCTCTTATGGCAATCTTCACAAAAATGAGTAGTCCCCCTATCATTAAATGATATATTCATACCAGCAGAACCACACAGCTAATGAGCAGCAAAATTTGCATTTAAACTCAATATAATCTTTGCCATGTTTATTACAATTCTCTACCTTTTCAACATCGCAACAATTTGCGCAAACTAATTCTTCTGGTTTGAATTCCATCTTTTCATTTTCCATCGCTCTATTACAGTCCTTCGCCCCACCAAAGTATGGTTTCTTACATTTAAAGCACATATAATAGCAATAGATGGCCATCGAGTATTCTTATTGTTTCTGGTAAAAGTTATCACCAACTTTATTCAATCTCTCATCCTTATCCCTTCCCTCATATTTCAATCTTTCTAATGCCTTAAATTGAACTTCCTTATACAGTTCAAGGTAATAAATCAACATATCTTAAGCTTTAGATGGTTCAAATATCAACCACTATTTGCAGAGTGGACAAAAGCAAAAACTAAAATAAATCCTAGGACCATTCCATTTAACTTCTAACCTTTTCAATATGCATGCATAATGAAAAACATGTCCACATGTTGATTAAATAGATGGACTTTGACTCAAACCTTCCACAAAGCATATATTACAGTAGTCATCTCCTTTTACATCCTTTAATTTCGAAGCACAGGTTTCATTCAAACAACCTAAACATTTGGGTTCATTGATAAATCCACCACAAGAGTGTCCACAATTTAATGTTTTCTAACATGCGTATTTAGTTTTCTCAACGCAATCTCCTTAATTACAAATATCTTGCAACGCTAAAGCCTTTTATAAATCCACCTGATGAATTGTATTATCACAATAACGACATCGTCTATTTGATAACAATAAATATTACTTAGATAGTTGCTTTTTCTCAAACTCTTAGCAAGTGTACCCTAAGTGATAAGGGGATGAATGGCATGATTTACACTATTCGGTTTTGCATTGATTATTACCGCAAGTAAATCTATTTTCATTATAGTGCTAAACATAGTTTCTATCATTTATAATTTAATTTACTAATTTAGAGGTTGATTATTAGTCGGATCTTTAAGAACTAGGTTTTTTTGATTCCCAACTTCAAACGCTCCTTATTGTTAGCATTTAATGCATTAAACAATATTCAATTGCTTCATCAACAATTAATTATCAAACTAGTCTTTTCTTTCCTTTCCTAAAATTTGCTAAAATTTAAATAAAATACTTTTTTACTTCAATATAATAGTCGATAAATAAGCTGCCACAATTTGGACAATTCAATTTACCATTTTGTTAAACATAATTGCTTAAAAATTTAGTGATACATTCCCTACAAAATTGTTAAAAACAGCATTCTGAATACACTATATACTTTTCATCTACTTGCTTCTTGCAAATTATGCATTTTTCAGTTTTAAATGGCATTATATAGGAGGGTATCTATTATTATTATGGTTTCTCAATTTGCATCATAGGGGAAGATTATGTTGCTTTGATAGGGGGCATTTTTGCCCTAAGGATCTCATCCATTCTTTCTGCCATCAATGAGAATTCTGCCTTAATTGCTAAAAGTTATGGAGGCCCTAAAACATGAGTATTTAAGAGGCTAAATGCCCGAAAAAACTCTGACTTACTTTAATATTAGACACAGTTCCTAAGATGCATTTTGATACTAGCTTCATCTACTTTGCATTTGAATTAGCACCAGCAAACAAATTTTTCTTCCTAATCCATTTTGATTATGTTGAATAATATATTTTTTTTAATTTTATTATTTTTATTTATAATGCTCGGTCAATCTCTTATTCCATACTTCTTTCTTAGCTCAAAGTACTTTCTATAATTTTGGTCTCTTGAGGGAGATACAATTATATCATATGACATAAGATATGAATAAAACATCTAAGTAAGAGGCATTCCTTAACGAGCCATGCTATAAAGTTTAGATAATAAAATTACTGATCGTGTCCATATCCTACTTTCCTCAAACCAGATCCTTCAACATTTTAACCATTCTTAATCAAAAATGCTTGCTTTTTTTAATATTGATCTATAAAGAAATAAAAAATAATTTCTTACTGCTCTCCAATTTATATTTGTATAGTGTGCCAATCAAACCCAATCCAAGCATTGTTGTTATGATTCTTCCTTTGGGCTATCTGATTTTGAATGTCTTCCAATAAAGATATCCAATTGGATGTTTGATGAATCTGAAGAGATTTTTGAAAAATCTTCTCTTATTTCCTCTATCGGGGAATTTTTTTTGCATCTAATGATAATGCTAAAATTTACTCTGAATTTCTCTAATTCCCAGTCGTAGGCTTTACCTAATGATCTCCAAATCATTTCTAATCGCTCTCTCTTATTTGGGGCATGATAATAGAGATAATGTTATCCAAATGTCCTCTATTTGACATTTGAATCAGCCTCCTAATTATCACGGACCCAAAGATAGTCCTATTGCATCTTCTCGTGCTGATTAGCCATTAAATATTATTTTTCTTTTTTTTGATAAAAAAATAATAAATCTTTATATAATCTCAAATAAGTTTTCTTTAAGACCATGGAGGAAGAGCTTTTTTGGCATAATAGGCATTATCAAACGGTGATCGGGATATGTATTGTTTTTTTCGTTTTAATTTTTGCTCATTCTATACTTATGATAAATTTACAATAAACCTTAAGATTATTTTTATTAGATCTCATAATCCCGTAAATACTTGAATAAGTCTTGTTTATTTTCATCGTAGTTTCTAATAAGGGCATCTCTTTGTCTATCATTCATAACTTTTATTTGTTGGATTCCTATTTTTCGAGTGTTTTCTAGAGTGCTTAAATCATGCTGTCTTTCAACAGATAAAGATTAATATTTAGTCGTAATGAAAGTTTCATCATGAGATTCCTCATTTTTTGAGTGAGATCTTACACTCTTTTTGAATCTATTGAACCTTTAAGTTATGAGAGTGAGATTTAACTCACTTCCCTTATGGTCTGATTTAATTGTTTCATCTTCAGATTATCTGATTGATGAAACCTTCCTGCCCCTACAAACTTTATTAAGTGATAATTTTGGTATCCTAAGAAAGGGTAGAATAGTTTCCATTTGTTTGGGAAGTTTTACTTTGAACAGTTCAGACGGTTTGATTTACTTTTACCATTTCTCTTATATTTAATGAATTCTATACAGGTCATCCATATAATAATAAAATTATAATCATTAACTCCAAAATCCTGAATCTTATTTAAATGGAGCCCTATCTAAACCTCCCTGTTAATTTATTCTGTGCATCAATTCAAGAGAGTTTATTATTTTAGCGAGACAGTTTTCTTTTTGTATTCATAAAAATATACTATGACAATTTTCTTCTTTAACACTCATTTATTTTTCTAGATTAGTCAAACATTTTTAATAACATAGCTTATCGAAGTAAAGTAATCTCGCTTAAAGGTATCTGTGAGGTTAAATTTCCGCCTCCATTAAAATTTAATAAAATAATTATGCTTTAAACTATATAAGCCTTATTTGGACTTCTTGTCATGATACAAGTCTTCTATTACTTCATCAAACTAATCCTTAAGTGTTTAGGAATCATCAAATGGGAGGAAGATCCTCCGTAGTAGAACTAATAAAATGGCTAACAAAACACATAAGAATAATCAATAGTTCAATCATCTTCCAAAAAGAAGAAAAAATCGAAGGCTTAAAAACAGTTATAGATTGAATCAAATGAAGAAATGAAAGCATAAGAACAAGCATACTAATCATTATTAACAGAACTCCAGTAATCCAAAACATTAATGATCTAATAGCAGTTATAATAGCTTAATAATCAAAATTAGTAATAGCTTTCATAGATCAGTTTAACATCATCCAAAAAGAAAAAGAAAAAATCCAATCAATAAGAATAAAATTAGATATAAGAAAATTAATTCCTCATAAAATAGCAATAAGAAAAATAGCAATTACTTCAATAATAACTATTATAACAGCAATAGTTGAAATAGCAGCAGCTTGAATAATATTAAAAGTAGTAATTGGCACAATAAATAATAAAGCAATAGTAACTTTTATAGTAATAAGAAATGATAAGGTAATAAAAAATAAAGGAGGAAGAGAGAAAAAAATTATAGAAAGAAATAGAATAAAAAATGGAGATTTAGAGATAAGAGGATCTAAAACAATTGGAAATTAAGCTAAGATAAGAGTAGCAACAAGAGATTGAAAAACAAGTTCGATTATAATTGGATAGGATGAAAAATAATGAAACAATTAAGTTACCAGAGAAATAAAAAGTTTCAAGTAATCTGAATAGGAAACAAATGGCTAAAAGAAAAACTAATTGAATTATATTTTAATTTATTTTTTATCAATTTAATATAATCTAGTATTTTTTTATAATTTCTTATTCTCTAAATGTCAAATATTTTAGGGCCCTTTCAGGTCATGGAATTTTTAAAAATGGAGAATAAAACTAATTATTTTTTTTAAAGGACAGTTAGATGTTGTTTATTTTTGGTCATTTTTTCTTTCCAATAAATTTAATTTTGTCTTTTCTCTGGATCTAGGATTTAAATAATATTTAATAAAACACTATAAAATATTTTATTCTAATAATTAAGAAATTTTCCAAGCATCTTATTTTTACAGAATTAAGATATTTTTAATACTACGAGTTATATGATGAATTAAAATTTATAAATTTATTCATCTCTTTTATTCAGTACTAATCTTAATATTAGATGTTACGCTCTATCTAGAATGCAATCTAACGGAGGATTTTCTTCTTAAGTGGCTGGTTAACGTGCCATCCATCTATTCTTCTGGTATTTCCAATTCCTTGAAAGGCTTTATTTTTCTCCAACAGTTTTCTGGTATTAACTTGAACAATACTCCCATAACAATTCCTCCTGCTCCTAATATAATTGAGATGATGTGTTCCTCAAGTGTGAGTTTTCTAACTTTGACATAATCATATGCAAATTCAATTAAGGCATATTATGTTAAAACTGTAAAAATCTATATAATCCAAAACAAGCTATTATTAAATATATTTTAAAAGGGGTTATAAGATGAATAATCTAATTACCTGCACATTATTGAATTGAACACCTGCATCAAAACAAAAGACTAGAAAAATATGCTAAAAACTCCTATCTAGTCAGATGGATATAAAAATAACACAAAGATTAGTATGAATATTTAATAGAAACTTTATCCAAATATAGTTCTATACATCGTTGCTGACACTATTGGCTGTTTTCTGCTATAGGGTGGTCTATCTAACACGATTAATGAAGGTGGTTCTGTGGCTAGGGCTAATGAAGCAAACGTATCCATAATTAGATTCACCCATAACATTTAGATTGAATTAAGAGGACTCTTGTTTAATACAACTGCTCCTAAGAATGCCATAAATAAAGCTACTATATTAACTGTCAATTAAAATTGAATGAACTTTCTTATGCTGTCATAAATATTCCTTCCCCATTTTACTGCTGTTATTATTGAACTAAAGTTATCATCTATAAGAATAATATCTGCAGCCTCTTTAGCTACATCTGAACCTGCCTCACCCATGGCAAATCCAACATCTGATTTTCTAAGAGCTGGAGCATCATTAGTTCCATCACCAGTCACTGCAACAATATTGCCTTAATCTATCAAACCAGTAACTAATAAAAACTTATCTTCTGGGGTAGCTCTAGATAGAACTTTAAGTTTTCTTGAAATTTTGTTGAACATTTCTTGATTAGCGACTTTTAAAACTTTTTTTCCATCTTCTTATATAGCTACAAGCCCTCCAACACTTTCTCTGAATTCCTTTCCTTCCATGATTTCATATTCAGATATATTTTGTTAAGGCAATATTCCACATTCCTTTGCTATTGCTGTAGCAGTTTGTTTATTATCACCTGTAATCATTCTTACTTGGATTCCTGATCGATTGCACTATTAGATACTTGCCGATACATCCTTTCTGATTGGATCCTTGATACCAGCTATGGCGAGCAAGATAAGATCTTTATCGAGTTCCTCTTCACTTAAGTTGTAAGCTATCTCCTTTAATGAGGTTTGAGATCCTTTATATTGAGTATCTTTATAGGCTATTGCTATAGTTCTTAGAGATTTAGATGAAAACTTTTCAATAACGTTTGTTAAAATTTGTTGCTTTTTCGTAGAATCTAAAATGTGTTCTTGTCCTTTAGAAAGCATTTTTGTGCAACTATTCAAAACAATTTCAGGAGCACCTTTGACATGGATTCTTAACATTTATCTGTAATAAATTCCAGTAGTCATTTTCTTTCTTCGAGAATTGAATGGGAGTTGTTTTAGGATTTTATCTGTGGGCCTGTAAAATTAAATGCTAAATCCAAATTTATCAGCTAATTCTAAGAGTGCACATTCAGTTTTATTTCCAGTTTAGATAAACTTTCCACTATCGTTCTTTTTTGGATAAGCAGTTGAATTATAGGATATACTCTCAGCCAACAATTCTTGCATTTATCTCGAAATAGAATCTTTTTTCTCATATATGGTTTGATTATAGAACATATCGTTGTCTATGAATAATGCTGATACAGTCATTTAGTTTTATGTTAATGTCCCTGTTTTATCGCTACAGATTGTATTAGCTCCTCCCATAATTTCGCAGGATGCTAAATTCTTAACCAAGCAATTCTCATCTTTCATTTTGTTCACAGAATAAGCTAATGCAATGGTTACTGCTAAAGGTAGTCCTTCGGGAACAGCAACCACAATAATTGTTACTCCGATCATAAATGCTTATATTGCAAATTATAGGGTGTCGATGCTCAAGAATTCTGCTTTTCCTAACAAGCACATGATAGACCAATTTATTGATAATGCTAAAAAGGTTAAAATTGCAACTATTGTGCCAACTTTTCCAATATCTTCTGCTAGTCCTTCAAGTTTTTATTAAAGAGGAGTTGGTGGATTATCTTAATCGAGGAGTAGCTTCAATTTACCTGCAGCAGTGTTTACACCTACAGCTAAGACAAGCATAGTCCCAGTGCCATCTACAACTTTGGTTCCAGAAATTAAGAATGGTGAGACTTTTTAAACTAGTCCTCTGTCTTTTTTAGCGAGTTCATCTATTTCAGATAGGGGTAGTTTCCTTATTTATGCAGTTTCTCCTGTCATTGATGATTCATCGATTTTAACTTCTGATCCCGATATCATCAATCCGTCTACTGGAAGCATATCACCTAAATTAAAAAACAAGATATCTCCAACTACCAATTGTTAACCATCAATTTATTCAACTTTAGAGTTTCTAATTACTTAAACTTTATTCTCATCAATTTTCTATTATAGTTTTTAGAACTATCTTTCTTTAATGTAGTTATTTCCAACTGTAATGGATACGATTAGGAATACAGCCATGAAGATAGTTGCACCTTCAGTCCAACCAGTTGCGATCCCATCTTTGTATATACCAATTCCAGTAGAGACTAGAGAGGCTGCCAGTAAAATTTATAACATAGTATCTCCAAAACACTCCATGATCATTTCACAAACTGATGTTAATTCCTTTTCAATCGGAATATTTTCTCCATATGTTTATCTTAAATTTGCTATTGTCTCGTTAGAATCAATTCCGGTCTAATTATAATTGAGATGAAAAAATACATTAATGTCTGATTTAAAATTCTTAACTAAACCTATTTCTCCACCTAAGTCTTTGACTTTCTTAACACTAATTCCTTCCATAATGTTAGACATCTCAAAGAGTGAAGACAATACATCTATGTCAATTGTCATTATAAGTTAATATAATTTTAAGAAATATAACAATTGATAATTTAATCAGCTTAATTACCTCTCAATAAGTTATTTATATACGCTATTCTTAGCAATGAGTTCAGAATGTGTCCCTATTTCTGCTATCTCTCCATTTTGGATCACAACAATTTTATTACTATTAATAACTGTCGACAGTCTATGCGCAATTAATATAATTGTTTTCTATCCTGACTGAACCAATCCATCTATGGCCTACTGAACTTAATATTCTGATTCAGAATCTAATGCACTCGTTGCTTCATCAAATATCAATATTTTGGGATTTTTTATTAAAGCTCTCGCAATTGCTATTCTTTGCTTTTAACCTCCTGAAAGTTTAACACCTCTTTCTCCAACAATTGTTTATAAACCTTCTGGGAATATGTTGAAATTAGAAACAAATTCATAAGCATTTGCTAGTTTCATCGCATTATCTATTTCCTCATCAGATGCCTTATCAACACCATAAACAATGTTTTCTCTTAGAGTACCACTAAATAATGTTGGCTCCTAAGCTACATAACCAATTTTTCTATGCAGCTATTCTATATCATATGATCTTATATCAACATCATCTATCAAAATTCTTCCCTCTTAAACATCATAAAATCTTTGAAGTAAGGAAACCACAGTTGATTTACCTGAACCTGATTATCCCACAAATGCACACACCTCTCCTGATTTGATATGAAGATTCAAATTATTCAAAACTACAACTTTTTCTTTGGAAGGATAAGTAAATTTGACATCAATAAGTTTAATTTCACCTGTCAAATTTTCAGAATGAGTGTATCCGTTTTAGATTTTAATATCCTCGTCCATGAGAGAGAAAATTTTTTCGGATACAGCTGAGGCTGCAATCATGATATTTATCATTCCTGATACACTTGCCAAGGATACTAGAGTAATTATAACAATTTATACCTGTCAAAGTAATAGTATAAAGGATTATTGAACTAAGATCACCTACTGAGATTTCTCCAGCAATAACTAATGAGCCTCCATAATATAAAATTGCTAAAATGACACAGTTTCCCAATAAAATAGCAACACCTCCAAACAATGCTCCTAATATTGCTCTTTTTCTACCCACCTCATAAGCTTTAGTCAATTAATCTCCATATTATTTCATCTCTTTTTTCTCAGTTGAGAAACTTCTTACAACTCTCATGTTACCCAATACTTCAGTGGCTACTTATGTCGCAAGTGCTGTTGTATTTTAGTATTATTTGCTATAATTTTTGTAGTATTTAACAAAGAACATAGCACCTATAGAGAATGGTGGTACAACTACAAACAATATGCAGGCTAACTTCCAGGAAGTATACCACAATAAAATGATAGCCCCAAAAAATTGAATAATATTCCTCAATAAAATTGAGATCGTATCACTAGCCCCACTTTAAATGGTTGCAATATCAGCAGTTAGTCTTGAAATAAGTTCCCCTGATCTATTTTAGTCAAAAAATTCTATATCCTATTTTAAAAATAAAAAATATAAGAAAATAAGAAATACCTTTTAAACTAATTTGGAAAAAAGTTCATTTCTAAGTTCAATCATTATCTTTTCTCCTAACAAATTATATGCATATCCTCTTACAAATGAGAAAAAGGCAGCTGTAAGCATTACACCAAAGAATTCTAAAGTTAATAAATTAAGTCTATCTTTTCCGCTATCTTAAGTGATGATATCAATCATTTGACTATATTTTTATTACTATATTAAAATACCCGCATAAATATGGAATGGCTACAAATGCTAATGATGTGAATATTAATGATATGTTTCCGATTATCAATAATTCTTTATGCCTATATGTGTATCTCAAAAGTCTAAGAAAAGCAGATTTCTTGATAGTAGGTTTAGCTGGTTCTGAAGAATCTGTTGAAGTGTCGACTTGATTATATTTAATCATTGACTGCCCTTTATCTTCTCTCATTTTCGTATAATTTTCTTCTTAAAGCATATATAAAATACTGAATAAAATTATAATATTAATTAGAATCAATGTTCTAATTTTCTTGAATAATCATATTATATATGGTATTAATACATCGATATAATCAAATATTTTTGGACAATTACAAATTACTCTCTTATAAAAATTTGAATATTCATCCTTCGAGTCATTAATTTTCCCTAGGAATTCTTAATTATGATTTATATTTATAATGGTTTTGGAGAGATTATCATACTTTAATGACTTCTTAGTATTCGGAAATGTATTATTTAATATGCTAAGTATAAAACCCTTATAACAATAGTCAAGCAATATCCTTTATATTAGTTGATAGTAGCCATTATATTGATTGTTCTTTTGCTCATTGTGTAAATGTGGGTTGGGGTAAAATAAAACAAATATAATATCCAAGTATAAATATGCTGTCAGATGTCTATGTTCGTCATTTATTTTTTTGCTTCACAAGTGGAAGTATATAACTACACAATTTTGGCTATGGCCTTCTCTACTTTTTCAAGAAATTATTTGAAGATTGAAGCCATAACATATTGTCTTATTTTTTATACACTTTTGGGACAGTTTTCACCTGAAGGATTAAGAAGAAATATATATGAGTTACCGATAATAATTCTGTCATTCGGAAATTTGCTTCTTATGGCTAGATAATATTTTGGAAGGCATTAATTGCCAAAATCAAAATCAGAAGCATATCCACCCACACAGGCAGACAAATTACTAGCTAAATAGTATCATTTATAAATAAAAACTAGCTATTGGTTGAGGGCAGAAAATGGATTTATATTAAATTAAGACTTGCAAACTTAGTAAGTATTTGGTGGACCTCCAACTCCATATTTCACGAATATAAAATCATCATAAAGAATGGATGAACTATTCCAAGATAATTGTGGAAATGAAAAGTAAAAATTCATAAAATATTTCAAGAACATTAAAGTACCACCTCCTATCGTTATTGGAACAAATTAGGAATTAAACTCTACAAATAGCATTCCATCATTATTTTAATGAGTCAATACATACATATATCATAATTGATGATCAATTTGAGGAAATACAGTTTGTGGCATTTTTCAAGAACAGAAAAATAGAGAAGGATTCAACCCTATAAAATGTTTGTCAATCAATATCCCATGAATTAAGCACTTGCCTTAATTGCATATTAACTTTATCTTAACTGTTTCACCAAAATGATGACGTTCCCAAGGATTTTCGAGAGTAATATGTCGAACCTGTACTTATGAATAGCAGATAATTGGAACTCATCATTAGTAACTTAAAGGATTACAACACTCTGACCACAAATAATTTTATGAGTTAAATTTCAAAGTTTAACTTATTTCAAGAAATAGTGGAGATAGTTGAGTATTTTTAATCCACTCTAAACCAGAAACAAATTGATGTTGAATATGAGTTTTAAATATCAGATTCCTTCGTAATGGATAGCGACAAACTTAGAGTGAGACAGGTATTTTATTAAATTTTTTCAAATGCAGTGAGATTCTCATAAAAGGGAATCATAAAAGTATGCATGAAAAAAGATGGATTTGATGCAATCACAATAACTGTTACTGACCAAGGAATAGGTATGAAATAAGATGAAATCTTAAGACTTAAAGAGATCCTATACAAATTTTAGCCTCAGAAAGTGTCCTTGAACTCTATAGGTTGCGGGTTGGGCTTGTATATCTCAAACTTAATAATGAAATAACTAAATCCTTAAAGATAGATAGAGTTCCATTCTCAATATAAGTAAGGATCAACATTTTCCTTTCAATTGAAATGTGATAGGAGTGACTCTCTAGTGGTATCAAACGGTCATTCAGAGAGATTAAAGTTTTGTGGCTCCAATTCTTATAAAGATAACCTATTTGAGATGCATTCTCCCATTATAAATTAAATGTCATCTCAAGGATAAATTAGAAAGGGTAAGTTTATCACAATTTAGTCCATACTGATTTCTAGATAAAGGTATGATGATCCCAGTTTAAGTTTCAAAAATGAAGGAAGCTCATTCTTAAATTTATAAGACGATGATGCTTTTGAAGTTTTACAACCTCCAGAGTTAAAAACATAATCTAAATTTTCATCCGCAAATCAAGCTTTAACAAAACAATGCTGTAAGCGAATACTGATAGTGGATGATGAATACTTTAATATTTTTGCCCTCGAAATGGTTATCAAATCTATAGGAGGATTGACGGAAAGTGCTTTCAATGGCTAATAGGCGTTACAGAAGATACACAACAAAGAAAAATGCAAGGTCTGTGGCTCTCGAGACTATTTACTCATATTTTTAGACATTAATATGCCTATTATGGATGGGATATAGACAGTCAAAGAAATTAAATCGCTAGTTAACAATAGTATTATAGAGTCAAATATATGCATCGCAAACACAGCATATAGTGATATACAAACAAAATAATTGGCTTTTGATGCTGGAATGGATTATTATTTCACGAAACCAATTGATGTTCTGCTACTGAAGTAATTGATGGGGAGATTATTTACTGATACTTGATTATTTATAAAATTTTTGTGTTGATTATTAATTTCTAAAAAATAATAATTAAAAATGGCTAAGTATTTAGAACTACTCAGTTAAATAAATGAGTTTATCATTCTTTTAAATATGGTTCTAGAACTATTATGTAATATAAACTTTATATTTTTCAAAGTTAAATCTGTAGATATATGGAAGACAGTTATTTATAGTCTAATAGTAGTACTTATATAGGTTGCTACAATCTACATTAGATTATATAAATTCAACTTTTTATAAATATTTGACCTCATCTCAACTACTATAATACTTATCATATATTGGATGAATACAGTAAATTCGACATTTACATATATGATTATTAGCCTGGTATTGTCAAAGTTTTAAAAATAATAAATGACATAATACTAAATCTCATATTTGTATATAGGATCTGGTTTGTTAGCCCAATTTGATATATAAGGATTTCAAAGAGAATCTATATAGCTACCAATAATGATAGGATCTTTTGGCTTCCTTACTTTTATAAATTATTATTAAGATAGGCAAAAAGTAAAACGAATTGTCACCAAAAGTACCCTTCCTAACAATGTCACATAAATCGAGTTCTTATCAAACAAATAGTAAATATATATTTAGATAAGTTCCTGGTTAGTTTCCGACTAAGCCTACATTCTCAACTAGTAACTGGAGATTGAATATTAATTTGGAACTCAGTCAATTCCTTATTTCAAAAATATGAGATTTTCATAAAGACTCAGTGAGGTCTTCATTGATGAATTCGGAACAGAGAGGTAATAAGTTTTAGATAATAGATATCTTCGTGATCATTGTATTAATTTAATTCAGTCATATAATACAGGAAATCTTAAACAAAAATTCTTTTACTATCACAATTTTCAAATAAATGTTTTCATAGTAATAGAAGACACTTAGGAGAGTTTATATTTAATAATTCTCATAAAATAAAGGAAGGACGAAAGTTCTTAAAGCCTCCATTAAGTATGCTAGTAAGTGTCTAGGGAGCTAAGAAATTCTTTAAATAACATAATTTTGCTATCATCAACATAATTGGAGAGTTAGGATGTTTCTAAAGAGGAAAAAACCTCATATATTGAGCCCATACTTTCAAATGTTCACTAACTCTTACTTAAAACCAATAATCTCAAAGATTATCATAATATTATAAATAACAGTTTTCAAATCTAAATATAAATCTTTGATATCGTTTAAGAGATACTTGAAATAGTTGAGTATTTTGGCTTTTTGATATAATAAAAAGGAATTAAACTTGTTCTAAATTTTCTCATTCAAGATGTTCTTGTCAACACTGACAAGCAAAGGGTTAAATAGATATTTTACTAATTATTATCTAATGCTGTCAGATTTACGTAAGAAGGAATAATAACAATTGAAATCAGAAGAGAAAGTTCGAATCAAATAGTAATCATTGTTGAAGATGAGGGAGTTGGAATGGTAAATTATATCTCATATAAAGACAACTGATGAAGTTCAGCGTTTGGAATAATTATTAAATGGTTAATTATTAATAAAGGTCTCTGGTGATTCCATTAAGTATGGATTAGGATTATTCATATCAAACTAAATATCCCTAAAACTTTATTCAAGGCAAATTGAATTTCAAAGCTAATATTAAAAGGGTTCCCGATTTAGCTTTTATGTTCTTAATTAAAAATAAACCATTTTTAGCCAAAGTTAAATTAACAAATAAGAGAGGATAAAATTTTTTAGTAATAATATATATAGCGATAATCTGGTTGAGTTCTCTAATACTATGAAAAGTACGATGCAAAAGACATCTAAGAATAGCCATTGCAAATCAATAAGTTTAAGATTAAAATAGTCGGTGGTATCTTTTAAGACATTGAATTCAAATCATCGATTTAGTTAGGTAGATCAAAATGATAGTGCATTTTTAAACTTATCTGATGATGAGTCTCTAGATCTCTAACCTCCTTAATTGAATGCAAATCAAAGTGTATAGCAAATTAGTATATAATAAAGAAATATGTGCTGTTTAAAAATTCTTATTGTTGATGAAGATTACCATAATATTTTTGCATTACAGAAACTAATAAGTGCTTTTGGCTTTTAAAGTGATTATGCGTTTAATGGGTTGGAAGCATTAGAAAAAATTAAAAATAAACATAGGTGTGAGCTATGCGACTAAGTTGGATATAAATTGATATTTCTAGACATCTATATGCCAATTTTAGATGGAATATAGACAGTTATTGAAATTAAAAACATGCAAAGAAATAAACAAATATCAGACAATTATTGCATCATTAATTCTGCTTATAATGATCTCTTGACTAAACAAAAAGCCTTTGAGTCTGGAATGGATTATTACCTAACTAAACCTGTTGAGGTCTTAATCCTGAAGGAATTAATACATAGATTGTTTATTAATAAATGAATACAATTATTTAAAATTATATTTCTTATTTAAATAACCATTATACATAATATTCCAATATATAATCTCTAATTAATTATTCTCTATTCTTACTTATTTTATCCCAAAATATATCTTTTGGATAATATTTTTAATATTTAATAAATGGCCTCGACTCTAGAAAATAAAATATGTATATTAAATGAATTTATTGTTTTCATAAACTTATTGAGTAAATTATTAAGTAAATATTGATGTTTAATGATAGTCGAATAGTAGAGCCTTTCTACCATAATCACTAGTTGCCTTTTAATAATTATTATGTGGTTAGCCAAATTTTTATTTTTGCAGTTTTTTAACAAATTCCACACTTATTTCGAACTTGGCATACTTATATCTAATTTGTGGCTGTATTGGTACTTCATAGATACATAAACCTTTTCTTATGTGTTTATTTCACTCGGGCTGAAATAATATTTTCAATCATCATTCGATATCACTAAATTTTCTATTTTCCTCATACTTTGCTCATTATGTCAACAATTTAATTCATCTGGCTTCATCAGTAATCTGTATGAGATCCCGATAGTAATTATATCGCATATGATTTTGTTGATAATGACACATTTTAAATTTGGATATAAACAAAAGAAAGAAAGCTTCTAGGATATAAGTTAATAAAGCGTAATTAAGTCTCTTAGTGATAAATAGTATGAACATATTTAATTTTTAGTAATTGGCTTGAAATAGAAGAAGCTACAATAATCGACTAATACTTTTAGGTTCAATACTAATTTTAGAAGTCACCATACTTTTAGTCGACAAATAAGCAATGTGAAATGATTGAAAGTTTTGCTGCTGATAATAAAGATAAGTATTATATTTTTTAATTCGGTAGATCCATTAAAGAACAGATTAATTTAATTGCTGAATAAATAAAAAATGGCCAAGATGTTAAGAAATTTCATATTTTTAATAACTAAAAATAGAGCCTTTATATTATTTTAGACGATAGCTTTGATCAATTATACTTTGTAATATTCAGACGCGCAATTGTTGAAAAAAGTCAGGAAGTATTATTTCAAGTTTGTCAATCAATATCTCATGAGTTAAGTACATCATTAAACAGCATAATCATTTTATCAAATCTTCAAATGGAGAGCGATACTTTAACATAAGACTAAAAATAATAAATTGTGGAACCAGTCCTCTTGAATGCTTAATAACTTTAATTAATTACTAATAACTTAAAAGATTATCCTAATTTGTTAGCAAATGACATTTAGATTTAAATATCTAGATTTAATATTGTAGAGGAAATTTTAGATATTATCGAGTATTTTAGCTTTTCCATTCAATCCAAAGGTCTAAAACTGAAATTAGATTTTCAAATAGTTGATAATTTTGTTGAAGCTGATAGAACTAGAATAAAATAGATCTTTTATTAGCTTATGTCGAATGCAGTTAGATTCACATTGATTGGCATAATAACCATTTAAATTATTAGAGAAAATAAGAATCTAGTTACCATATCTGTTGAAGATTAAGGGATCGGAATGGTACTTTTGTATATTTAAAATAGTCTAAGGAGGAATCTTAAAGACTTGAAGAATTATTAAATGGACCAACACCATTGAAGATATCACAAAATTCAGTAGGATGTGGATTAGGATTATTTATTTCTAACCTTTTAAGTAAGAAAATAAACTAAAAATCTATTGAATTTTACACCTAATAATCGAGAGGATCAAAATTCACATTTCATGTGTTAAATTAGAAACAATCTATGTCTGGAAATAGTTCTTTTCGTAAATCAAGTAGGATTATGTTTTACAGTATAGCAACACATATATAGATAATTTATTTAATTTATCTCTCTCTTTAAAAAGTGCCACTGTTAAAACCATTAGCCGAAAGGTGCATTCCCAAAAAATTAGTATTCGAATAAAACAGAGCATAGTCCAATTTAGAACTGTGAACACAATAAATAGATTAAGTATTGATGAGGATGATAAGAGTTCTTTCTTAAATTTATCAGATGAGGAATCACTTGATTTAAATCCTCCATAATTTTCGGCTTAATATAAAAATAAAAACCAGAAAAATGATGTTAGAAATGAATGCTGTAGAAAGACATTGATAGTTGACGATGAATATTTCAATATTTTTGCTTTACAGAAAGTTATGCAGACACTAGGATTTTAGAGTGATCATGCATATAATGGTTAAGAAGCCTTAGACAAGATTAAGAATAAATCTAAATGCGATATATGTGATTCATCCTATTATTCTCTGATATTTTTGGATATAAATATGCCTATTTTAGATGGATTATAAACTGTGGCTCAAATTAAGAGAATGATCAAGAATAATCAGATACAATAGGCTTATTGTATTGCTAACTCAGCATACGGAGATGTTAAAACCAAATAGAAGGCTTTCGATGCGGGTATGGACTATTATTTTACTAAACCTATCGATATACAGCTCTTAAAACAACTAATAAACACATTATTTTTTAAGAAATGAGTTATTATTTTTGATTTTCATTCATATAAGGTTGAATATTTATATACATTTCTTTAATTTCTCATTAAGTTTTTGAAATTGATTTTTTTAAATGATATATTTGTAAATTATTAGAATATTCATTAAAATATCAAAATGAATAGTTTGTTCTTTTCGAATATTAGTCTTATAAATGAAGTTTTTATACTCCTAAATTTGGTTGTTAAAATGATAGGTAATATTTTCTTATGAATCAAAATAAAAGTGGATTAAAAGGATATGGCTTCAATAATTGCCATTTCACTATAGATTTTTGTGTTATACTTGTTAAGCATACTTACTTAAAGATTTATTATCAAATGGAAAAGGATTTGCGAAATGTGCTTATACATTTTGAAGGCTCTCATCTATTGGAGAAGCGACGACCCTCACTTATTTCCATACTCCTTTATAGGAATTATGTTAGGAACTGTGATTAAGAACCCATAGATGGAAAAGGAGTTTAAATATTTGGTCATAGGGTGTTGTTTTATTCAATTTTTTAACACGGATGGATTTTATGAAAATATTTATATGCTGCCTAGCTTAATATTATCACATACCTTACTACTGATAATAATAGGATAGAAGTATTAGACACACGTTAGTTTTTAAATACCCGCAGAAGTAAAGTTGGTCTCGATCTATGAAAAATAGTATTCATCAATTTAAATTTTTAAATAGCTCTTGGCTCAAAGACGAAGAAGGTATTATAATGAATGCGGACTTTGTAATCGAGCATAATTTCAAAGAATAAAATACACCTTTTTTTACATCGGAAAAATTCTAGTAACATTTTCTGAATTTGTACTAAGACAATGAATGCAATGAGAGGTAATAAGTATCAAATATGTAAGAACTCTACAGGAACATATATAAACACTCATAGCAAATAATAAATAAACAGGTTTAGGATTCTATTAGTTTAGAAATTAGATCTTAAACCAATTTGTAATAGTCGATAATCCAACGAATAAACTCATAGTATTTTGCAGAAAAAGGGAAGCCGAAAACTTATAAACTTTGTACTAAGTCTGCTAATCTATTTCCCACGAATTAAGCACATCACTAAATAGTATAATTGTACTGTCCAGCTTATAAATGGAGAGCGAATAAATATCATAGGAATAAAAATAATAATTTATAGACCCTATCTTAATGAATGCTAAGTAATTATAATTGATTTTAAATAACCTAAAAGACTATCATTCAATTGCTACTAATAATTTTTTAATTCAAATAACAAAATTCAATCTGATAAATGAAATAGATGAAGTAATATAGTATTTTAGTTATACTACCTCATCAAAAGGTATGGATCTGAAGATAGAAAATTACTTGGATATCGAAATTATTGAAGGTGATAAATAAAGAATAAAATAAATATTTTATCAAATATTATCAAATGCTGTAAGATTTACTTAGAAAGGTGATATCATAATAAGCATAAGGTAGGAAAATGCAAAACAAATCTTAATCTAGGTTCAGGATCAAGGCATAGGAATGGTATTTTATTTAAATTAAAAAAAGGATGAAGAAGAAAAATAGAAATTAAATTAACTTTTATATGAATAGAATCCCTAAAAGATTTCAAAAAACTCAGCTGGATGTGGCTTGGGACTTTATATCACTAATTTACTTATAAAGCAATTAAATTCATTTAAATAAATTGAATTCGAAAGTACCCCTTCGGTGGGATCAATCTTTAGATTTTATATTTATAATCATGATTATAACTCTAGCAGCATTCAATTATATTCTTCAGTTGAATAAGACAATATTATTGAAGCTGTTAGCTCCTTTAAGATGAGTGGTAAGATGAGAACCAAATAGTTGATTTATTCAAAACTCAAATCTAGAATATTTACTTACAAAAAGGGAAATACTGGGTTCATGAGTCATCAACTTGATGAGAATAGCGCCTTTTTAAACCTTTCAGAAGAGGATACAAACTAGGTTTTAAGACCACCTCAATTAATAGCAAAATCAAGGTTTCTCAACTCGAATCTATTCAGCGAGAAATTATGTTGCTCAAAAATACTCATAGTTGATGATGAATATTTTAATATTTATGCCTTATAAAGGGTAGTTTAATCGTTAGGTTGGGATAGTGATCATGCATTTAATGGACAAGAAGCAATTAAAAAAGTTGAAATGAAAGGAAAATGTAATACATGTGGATCTAATTCTTATAAAATTATATTTTTAGATATAAATATGCCAATAATGGATGGAATGCTAGCAGTAAAGGGAATAAAAGAATATTTAAAGAAGTTCTCAATTAAGGATTCTTTTTGTATTGCCAACACTGCATATAGTGATTTATAGACAAAGAAACTGGCCTTTGCTGCTGGGATGGATTATTATTTTACCAAACCTATTGACATCTAGCAGTTAAAAGTTTTAATTGGCAAATTATTTAAGGATGGATAATGATAAAATATATTAAAAAATGAATATAATATTATTATAATTTCATTTCATCGAATGATTGTTATTAGTTAAAAATACTAGTTGGCTTTTAATACTTCCAACACTAATAAATATTTTAGTTTATATTAATTTTTAATTAATTTTTTAAAAATAAATGATTTAAAGGATTAAGGATAAAATATGTATCCTTAATGAATTTATCATTTTCATTAATCTGTTAGCGAAACAAACAAGTATTCATTGATCTAAAGTTAGTTGACTAAACAGATTCATTTATAATTATAACCAATGTGTTGCAAATACTTATCATACAGATTGTAAAAGTTTTTGCACAACACTACATGAAGTATAAACAAATTACATGCGAATTGAGTGCGTTCATATTCAATATTGCCATCTATTGGTATTATCTCGATTCCCATACCTTCATATATGCATATATTTCTATGGTAATTGGACAGCTTATGAATGGAGTAATTAAAACTAAATTTGTTTACGTGTTACTGATACTGTCAACCATGTTTTCATAATTTGATAAATAAGGCTTTCCAAACTCTTTAGAGTACTTACCGATAATAAGTATGTCTCATATCTTTCTATTACTAATGGTCAATTCTAAATTAAATGATGAATAATAAAAAAAGGATTAATATTTTGTTAAATCTGATACCAGCATTATTACAAAGCTTCAAAAAAAATAGTATTTATTCAATATATCAAGTGATTGGTTAGATCAAGAATAATGCTAGATTCTAAATACAGAACTGTAAATATAACATTAATTTGGATAATAATTCTTTTTATCAAGCAATCAAACTCACTATAAATTAAATGGTCTATATTTAAACTCAAATAACATTGAGAAGTAAGCAATTCATTTTAAATAAATTAGATCTCTAAAAGAGCATATTGAAGAAATAACCTCTGATTTCTCATAAAATGGTGCATAAAAGAGACTGCATATATTTAATAATTAGAAGAGCAAATTATTTTTCATTATTGATAATAGTTTCGGAGAAGTTTACTATATCATCTTCACTCGATAACGCGATGCTGAAAATTTATAGGTTCTTTATTAAGTATGTCAGTCTATTTCTCATGAATTAAGTACCTCCTTAAACAGCATTATAATGTTATCCTCGCTATAATTGGAGAATGAGCAAATATCATAGGATTAGAAATAATAGTATATTGACCCCATTTTGATGAATTCAAAATAACTTGAACTAATATTAAATAATCTTAAAGATTATCACTCAGTTGTTACGAATAATTTCATGATGCAAATAACAAAGTTCAATCTCATTTCAGAAATTTACGAAGTCATATCATATTTTAGTTACTCAATTCACTCTAAACATATTAACTTGGTGGTCGATAACTAACTGGACATATCAATAATAGAGGGTGATAAGTTGAGAATTAAACAAATTTTTTATTAGTTGCTTTCGAATTCTGTTAGATTCACAAACAAAGGTGAGATTTTGGTTAAATTAAGAAAGGTGTCACTTAATTAAATTGTCATAAGTATCAAAGATGAAGGAATAGGAATGGTATTTTTAATAATTTATATAGGATGAAAATGAAAAGAATAGACTTTCCGAACTACTTTATTAATAAATACCATAGAAAATATCTAATAATTCCACTGGTTGCGGTCTAGGGTTATACATAACTAATATCCTTGTCAAATAGCTCAATAGTTCAAAATAAATAGAATTCTAGAGCAACTCGAATGAGGGATCAGAATTTTAATTTTACTTAACCTTGTAAAATAATGCTCCCTCAAATGATTAATAATCTAATAGAATACGATTTTTTAGCAGTAACACTTATACTGATAATCTATTTGATATGGTAAGTTCACAAAATTTCAGCCCTCACATATAAACTGCTCAACGAATTGAAATGAGAAAGCTTAGACATAGGACTTTTAATTTCAATACCAAATAAAATACTGTCTTAAGAAGATGTGAAGAAGATAGCGGTTTTCTTAATCTCTCTGATGATGAGTCAAATCATATTATGCATCCTCCCCTCTTGATAACTAAGGCGAAATTCTTTAATTCTCCAATGTACTTAAAAATGATGGAAAAATCATTATGCTGTGCTAAGGTATTGATTGTGGATGATGAATATTTTAACATTTATGCATTAATGAGAATGATTTAGACAATTGGTTCTGAGTCTGACTATGCATTTAATGGGCAAGAAGCTATTGAAAAAATAATGTCTAAACAATAATGCAAGATTTGTTAGAATAATAATTATCAGCTAATATTTTTGGACATAAACATGCCAATTATGGATGGAATATAAACAGTGAAATTTATAAAGGAATTAGTGTAGAAAAAAGTTAAGACAAATGCAATTTGCATTGCTAATACTGCATATGGCGACCTAATGACTAAATAAAAGGCCTTTGATGCTGGAATGGATTACTATTTTACAAAACCTATAGATATCCAACTATTGAAATAACTCATTGGTAAATTGTTTATTGAGTTATGAAAATTTATTAAGACATATTATAAGTTTCTAAAATTCTTCAATTTTTCATCAAATTATTGTTTTTTCTCTAATTGTATCCATAAAAAATATATTGAGTTCGAATAATTAATATTGATCCTAACATCATTTTTTGATGGCTATAAATATTTTAGTTGGAATTTTCTTTTTAAAATATTTAAACTTTTTCTAATTGATCCTGTTATAATATAACGTAAATTTTCAAAATATTTGTCCTCATAAAAGTATTCTTATTGCTTTATATAAAATTACGAATCATTTATTAGATACTAAAATTTTTCAATGCACAGAGTTATGATGTAAAATAGGCTTAACATACTTAATGAAGTTCTTGTGTTTGGATAAATCCTTTTGCATTTAATTAGTAACAAGCATATAAATTCTAATAGTCAAAAGGTAGCAAACCGAACAAATTATAATATTTACAGTCATTTCGATTACATTACATTTTTTTAGATTCATTTTTAACGAACGAGGAGAAAAATTTAACATAATCATATGGGTGCTATAGAATATTTTGTTTTGGTTTTATTCGTAAGACATCAGCCTATATTTTTATTGTATTATTGCAACAGGATTCACTAGGTATAGTCTAATGCAAATATCACTCAAATATCTCATTATTTCCTTGTTTATACCTATAATATTGAGCTAGTTTTCACTGGAAGGGCTTCAGAGAGAATATTATGAATTGCCATTAATGATCTTATCGCTACTACTTCTGGCTATATTGATGAAAATATAATATTCCCCAGTTAGATCAAGATAGAATACTATTAGTTACTATTAGGAACTCATAGACAGATAGTATATATAATCATAATTAAGTTAATGGTTGCATAAAGAGACAGCATTCATACTAAATGAAGAGTTAAATATTTAGCATGTATTTGATAATCCCCCAACGCCATACTTCTCTCATACTTAGTCACAGAATAATGGAATATTAGAAGAGAAATATTTCAATTAAGATAATATCGAGTAGTAAATTAACTAGTTTTATATTTTATTTTTTTTAGACCATTGTAAATACATCTAAAAAATATTTTAAATAAAATATCCCACACCAACCAGATTTTGCCAATATTTTATAGTTTTATGGGTAGAAACAAAATGGCTCATACTATAATTTAATAATATCAACACTAAATTTGCATAGTAATATTTTTCAAAGTTTTATTCATACCAAATCAAAACATCGTGAATAATCAGGAGGAGAAAAAACAACAATAATTATTATATGATGTTTGCTCTTCAATTTCACATGAGTTAAGTACTAGTTTAAATTGCATTCTAATGCTTTCTTAACTTTAATTGGAAAATTAGAACATTCCTACTGAACTGCGATAATAATTTATAGAACCTATCCTCATGAATAGTAGATAGCTGGAATTGATTATCAATAATCTGAGAGATTATAATTCAATCCTTACTAGCTCATTCCAATCTATGATTACTAGGTTTAATGTACTGAATGAAATCTTCGAAATCGTAGAATATTTTGGTCAGTCTATAAACTAAAAAGGAATTGAGGTAATTTACTAAATTGATATTGAAAATCCAGTCATTGATGGGGACAAATAGAGAATAAGATAGATATTTTATCAAATTATGTCTAATGCAGTCAGATTCTCGAATAAAGGAAAAATTGAAGTATCAATTATAATGGATAATTCAAACTTACTATAAATAGCTATTTAAGATTAGGGCATCGGAATGGTATTGAATAGTTATATAATTAGCGGCCTGAAGAATGTCAAAGACTGAAAGATTTACTAAATAATTCCTGTCCTCAAAGGGTGTCTATCAATTCGATAGGCTGTGGGCTGGGATTATACATCTCAAACTTATTAGTGAAATAACTCACACAAAATAGATAAATAGAATTTGAGTCCACATACTAAAAAGGAACTAAAATACAATTTTCATTTACAACTTCTTTCTAAACCTATACAACACTAACAAAAAAATCCAGTATAATTAAAATACTAAACAATAACTCATACATGGAAAATTGTTTTGACATTCAATCGAAAAAAGCGATGAAAAGTGTCAAGTATGATCCAAAAGTCGAATCACTTCGTAGTATTAGTTAACGGACTAAGATTAAAAAAACAAGTTTCCTAAAAGTTAATACAGGTCTAATTAACCCTCTAACAAATGAGGGAAGCAGCTTTCTAAATATAATCGATGAAGATATACATGAAGATATTGAACCTCCTTTCTTTGATGCTAAAATGACATCCAGCATACGAAAATATCAACTTGAGAGCAAATGCTGTAAAAGGATTCTAATAGTTGATGATGAATATTTCAACATATTTGCTCTTGAAATGGTTATGAGAACTATGGGAGGAATGTGTGATACTGCGTTTAATGGAGAAGAAGCCATTAAATTAATTGTAGCTCGATCACAATAGCCATGTAGTTAATGTAATTTGGCTAATTATTTGGTTATCTTCATCGATATAAGCATGCCAATTAAAGATGGATTTCAAACTGTGAAAGAAATCAAAATGATGGTTTAAAACAAAATAATCAATCCTGTTGTTTGTATTGCTAACACAGCATTCAACGATCTACAGACAAAGACCAGAGCGTATGAAAGCGGAATGGATTATTATATCACTAAACCTATTGATGTAGTATTTTTAAAGGCTCATTTAGGGAGACTTTTTTGCATGGATTCTGATGATTGAGTATATTAATTTTTTCTATTAATTAAATTTAAATTTCATATGTCATATAACTATAATCAACCTCCTCCTAGGTAGAGTTTAGTTGAAGAAAACAATGCATTAATAGAGGATTTGAAGTAAACTCTACTGGATCCTAAAACAGGGCGAATGAGACCAGAAGTTTAAGTTCGAAATTATATCGACGGTGGTCGTTATGAAGGTTAGTTAGTTAATGAATAGAGAAATGGTCATGGCATTTATTTCCATCCTACTGGGTATCATAATGATTAATCAATATAGAGATGTTTATTGTGGAGATTGGAGAGATAATGTATATGATGGCAAGGGAACCTTTGTATATAGAAGTGGAGAGAAATATCAAGGAGAACTTTCTAAGGGAAGAAAGGAAGGCCATGGAGTTTATTGGTATTTAAATGAAAGTGAATATAATGGATATTGGAAAAATGATTTGAAAGATGGTGATGGTTAATTCAGATATCCTAATGGAGATTTTTATAAAGGAAATTGGCTTAAAGGAATGAAGCATGGTAAAGGAAAGCTCACTCTCATTTCAGGGGATTCATATGAAGGCGATTGGTCTAATAATGTCAAGACTGGATATGGAGTGTATTAATTCAAAAGTGGTGCAAGATACGAGGGTTCTTGGTAGAATGACTCATACCATGGAAATGGAAAATTTATATACCCTAATGGGGATAGATTTGAAGGATACTTCGAACAAGGTCAGAAGACTCCAAAAGGAGTTTACATCCACCAAGATGGATCTTAATATTAGGGAGAATGGTATAGAGATGAGAGAAGCGGATAAGGAATTATGCACTATGCAAATGGAGATGAGTATGATGGCAGGTGGTAAAATGGAGAGCGTAATGGAATGGGTTTGTACAAATATTCAAATGGTGATCAATATGAAGGAAATTTTACTGGAAACTAGAAACATGGAAGGGGAACTCTAAGAATGGTAAGTGGAGATGTTTATGATGGTGATTGGAATGAGGGTAGAAAGAATGGTAAGGGTCTTTATAGATTTGCTAATGGAGATGTATATGATGGTTATTTCTAGGATGGTTTAAGATAGGGACATGGAAAATATAGTTGGAATGATAATAGTTATTATGATGGTATTTATCTAACATATTTAAGGTAATTGGGATAAAGATAGAATGAATGGTAGAGGATTATATGTGAGTCCTGATGGTGTGGCAGCTGAGGGTACTTTTGAGAATGACAATTTCATTGGACCTTGAATATTATAATTATTTTCTAACAAAAAAAATTCACATAATCCTAAATGGATCTGTGAAGAAAAAAATAAATTAAATCTTTATTTTTCTGTTTTTAATGAGCCACCATCCTCCAAAAGGGTAGTAAGCTAAAGTTTAGACAGCTGTTATCAATGCAGCAGCTGCTTAGAGAAATTATAATGTCACACCAAGAATTGATTACAGAACAGTTGTTAAGGTAGATGGTCCATTGGTCATATTGGATAATGTGAAATTCCCCAAATACGCAGAGATTGTTAATGTTTGTTTATAGGATGGATCTGTTAGGAAGGGGTATTATATTCTTATTTAATTTAATAGACAAGTCCTTGAAATAGCTGGTAAAAAGGCTGTCGTGTAAATCTTTGAGGGTACAAGTGGAATCGATAATCTTTACACACATTGTGAGTTTACAGGTGAAACTTTGAAAATGGCCATCTCAGAGGAAATGCTTGGACGTGCATTCAATGGATCAGGAGTACCAATAGATAAGGGACCCCCTGTGTTGGCTGAAGAATTCTTAGATATTCAAGGTTAACCTATCAACCCGTTCAGTCGAGTTTATCCATAGGAAATGATTTAGACAGGTATTTCAGCCATAGATTGCATGAATTCAATTGCTAGAGGATAGAAAATTCCACTTTTCAGTGCAAATGGTTTACCACACAATGAAATCGGAGCGTACATAATTTAATATATAATAGGCAAATCGTGAGATAGGCATCTTTGGTTAAGGGTAAGGATGTATTGGATCATTCAGAGGAAAATTTTGCAGTCGTATTTGGTGCTATGGGAGTTAATATGGAAACTGCAAGATTCTTCTAAACAGATTTCGAATAAAATGGATCCATGGAGAGAGTCGTCCTATTTATGAATTTGGCTAACGATCCAACAATTGAGAGAATTATTACACCCAGATTAGCCCTCACAACTGCAGAATATTTGGCTTATGAGAGAGAACTTCACGTTTTGGTCATTCTAACAGATATGTCAGCATATGCAGATTCCTTGAGAGAAGTCAGTGCTGCAAGAGAAGAAGTGCCAGGAAGGCGATCTTTCCCAGGTTATCTGTACACAGATCTCAGTACAATCTATGAGAGAGCAGGTAGAGTCACAGGTAAGAACGGATCAATCACCTAAATTCCTATTTTGACAATGCCTAATGATGATATCACACATCCCATTCCAGATTTGACAGGTTATATCACAGAGGGATAGATTTTCATTGATAGACAAGTAAGACATTTTAATAATATCAAATAGCTTAATAATAAATAAATTTATCCACCAATTAATGTGTTACCATCATTGTCCCGATTGATGAAGTCAGCCATTGGTAAGGGTATGACTAGAGAGGATCATCCAGAAGTTTCAAATCAAGTAATTTTTATTATTTAAATTTCAGCTTTATGCCAATTATGCCATTGGTAAGGATACAGCTGCTATGAAGGCTGTTGTAGGAGAGGAAGCCTTAAGTGCAGAGGACTTGCTCTATTTAGAGTTCTTGAAGAAATTTGAGTCAAACTTTATTGCATAAGGAGCATATGAAGTCAGATCGATATTCAAGTCATTAGATCTTGCCTGGAATTTACTTAGAATATTTCCACCTGAAAAACTTAAGAAAGTAATATATTAAATTATCAAACTAATAGATCAACAAGAAGAACCTCGATGCATACTATTACCGTAAGAAAGAGGACGAGCAATGAAATTTATAAAAATAATAAATATATGATGGAGAATAATACGCGTGTGCTGTTGGTTATAGTTTCTAATCCTCAATCTTACATACTCCCTCATAACATATTTTACACATATTTCATCAACTTCGGTGAAGTCATCAAGATACTTATTTTCGAAAAAGGCAAATTAACTAAATGTTTCATTGAGATGGGTACTGAATAACAAGCCAGGAATGCCTTATAAGGACTAAACTAATTGCCCATTTATCCTAATACTGTGATGAATGTGTATATCATTACATTAATTTTAGATATTATTCAAACCTCCATAATGTGACCTTTGTAAACAATAACTCAGGGGGAGTTGATTATAGATAGATTAAGATCAGAAATCCCTTGCGATCTAACACATATAATGAGGGATAGTAGAAAAAAAGTGTTTAGTTTTAAGAGGAATCTTATTCAATCCAGTCTTAAAGTCAGAATTCATAAACTAGTTTCGAGAACAATCGCACAAGAGCCAGTTCTAATATGACTCAAGAGATCATAAATCGGTAGACTAACTTAAGAAAAATGCATTCTCTGGATATCCAAGATGACGAATCTGAAAATTCTCACAATAAAGTAATGTCACTAAAGAGTATTGGACAATTTAGTGAAGTTCTCAGGGATGAGATCAAAGAATAAAGCGACGATAATTTTGACAGAGTCTACAATTATAACTCGCTCAAATAGATAGATTTAAAGATACAAGAAGAGTAAACTCCAGAAGATGATGAAGAGGATGATGATGATTCAGATATTCGACAGGCCTTCTCGTCAGAAAAGAACTTCAATTTTATTGTTCCAGAAGTTGAATACACCACCCCATAATAACAACAATAAGTTGACCCATACACATATATTAGCCCATAGTTTCTAAGAGAAAACCACCCTTCAAAAGTAGTCTACATCAGAGGATTATCACATCCATAAATATAGCCCATAAATATTTTCAACCTACTGTCAAATTGTGGAAATGTTGTAGTTATAATTTTCATTAAAAATAAAGCATCAGCATTGGTTTAGTTTGAGAAATTGATTCATGCTTAGAATGCTTTGGATCATCTAAATAATCAGGTTTTCTTTGGCTCTAAACTTAAAATATTTTACTCAAATTATCAGGAGATTTAATTTCCTTTACCAACTTAAAGTCCTCAAACACAAATCTATATTCCAGATTAAACTCAATTAAGATTTTCGGAATAAAAATCAATATCCTTCAACCCTCCAAGCCAAATCCTACATTTGAGTAATATTAGAGAATAACTTTGCGAGTCAGAAGAGCATATAATTGAATTATTCAAAGGAATAGGCACAGTTCAAGGAGTCAAGTTTATTCATCCTGATAAGTAAAAATAAAATATATATTAGACAAAAACATATGGCGCTGGTTAGATTGTCATCGATTGAAGAGGCATTGAATGGAGCTGCGTTATTGCATGGAAAAGAAGTTATGAGTCGAAAAATAAATGTATCATTCACAAAAAGTAAGCTTTGTTGAAAAAATACAAAATTTTCAAAATTTGTGAAAAGAGGATATAATTTCTGCTTTTTGAATTAATATCTTTCTAAAAAATAATCATTGATTGACTAATTTATATAGTTCTGCTGCCCTATCTTATGCTCTTTATCTTTCTTAATATTTCAATCTATCATATGGTTATACCCATTCATTTTGTTCCCTAAGCTAATCCTCTAAACTTCTACAATCTTCCATATACATTTCTTCCCATGGTAGGGCATATACATAATTTTCTTTAAATAAATACATTGTTTACCTCCCAAAGCTTGTTGTATTAGTAATTTTCTTGATTTTTATAGGGTAGGTTTATACCAAGCATTATATCCCCAGTTTCGCTTATTAAATGCAGCCTATTCCTTCAATTCCTCTTCTGAATAATGTCTTTGTTTCCAATATTGCCATTTTCCAAAGAAGTAATATCTAAGACTGAAAAATCCAAAGAAAGCTGCACCTCCTAAAGCCATAAGCTATTTTATAACTATTTATTAATACAGGTCTAACTCTTCTCAGCCACCAAGCATTAGTTTCCCACACAAAGTTGGTCCATTGGTAAACCATTTTTATATAAAAAAAAATTAATATTTTATATTAAAAATATCATTTATTTTATTTAGGCCTTCCTTTTGGTGGTAACTATTATGCACTTTTTGTTTATCTCATTCCTTAAGCACTCTATATTTATCTATTTAGTTTTTAATTAGCCTCCTCATCCTCGTCACTTAAGTCCTCATATATATTATATTATTCATATAACTATTTATCTTTCTCAGTTATTTTTTGTTTCTTTTCCTCAAACAACATATCTGCAGCATTTTCTTCTTCAACAGTATATTATTATAGGAGGAATTATTCATCTAATTGCCTTAAACTTAAACCCTAGGAAGAATATTTCTTAGCCGAAGATATTGGTTTCAACTGAGGGAGTAATTATTATTAACTATTATATAATTAATATATACCTATTGTATGTAGGGGCAGCAGATTTAATATCTCTTTTTCTAGTGTCGATTTTTGATGTTACATATTAAAATTTATTCTATTCTTTGTATTTGTTAAAGTCGATCATTTGATTTAATTCATTTTTTGTGCATTTTGGAGAATAGGCTTCGATTTCCTTTGTCTATTCTTCAAATGCGTCATGCTTATTAACTGATTCTGGATCAAACATTTCCATCCACTCTGGTGGGAAGGGATTGCAATTATAGTAATTATCATCTGGGAAGTAAACATTATTATGTTTATAGAGATTCAATTTTCCAGTATTATACTAACCATCACATACTAAGCCAACTTAAAAGTTCAGAGTGCAATATTATCCATTTGCAAAGAATAATAAACATTGTGACGAATGCCTTTAACCTCCAATTTAATGATTTTTAAAATGATGGATTGTCTTTGTCGAACCTTCTGCTACATAATTAACCCACTCAGATCCAGAAGTTAATCTCATTTTAATTTCTGTTTCACTTAGAAACTTCTCAATATCAATGGTTTCGGAAAAGAAATAATGCACTCTTATTACATTCATTTTTAAGTTTTATGGCTATTCTTAGGGTTGAGGGGTTTAAGGTGGAGAATCATCCTAATCGATGCCTTGAAATCTTAATTATTTCAAAGATGATGCAGATTAAATTTATTTGGGTTATTTTTCTTAATTTACAACAGTTGTCTTGAAAAATGTCTTTTGTTGATAAAGTTTGTATTAAACATGCATATTTTTGATTTCTGAGACGACATTGCCATTTAAATCTATTACCTTCTTACCCTATAAGTCAACACCATCAAAAAAGAACAATAATCTCCATTAATAAAGTTGTTCACTCAATAAAGCTGGTCTATGTTTAGGCTTTGAATCCATAGGAACTCTAATAATTGCATCTCCTAATGGGATATTTTATGCCATTGCAAACTTCTATTCAATTTCAACCAATTCATGCTCACCCACAATCAACATATAACAAACATCACATACCCTACACGGTCTTGTTGATAAATGTGATACTTTAATGTCCTTCAACTACTTATTTCTTTTTTTCAAATGTTAAACTAATTCCCATAATAATTTATATGTGAGGGTCTTAGAGGCATCATCCTTTTTAAATATTATTCCACATAGTTTGCAATAGACCGAGCAAATTAACTGATCGAGATCCATCTTGCCTTAGCCAATTCCTTTTGTTTCAAAACATAAAAATACCTTATATTTCTGTTAATGATATTGCATCTTCCATTTCAAGAGATTTACAGTTAATCAACCATATCACATTTTCTGGATCTTAAATAAAATCAAACACTGCCCTTTTTATTCGAACTGGATAATTTCTTTCAAGAAATGTTACAACTTAGTCTGAAACCCTTTCATAATCTTTTAATCCTACTCCTTTTACCAATTAAATTGTAAAAGATCCTACTTATTCTGTATTTAAACAAGATTTATTTGTTACACTCTTCTTTGGGTTAGGATCAAATTCATCTAGTAAATTCATGATACGATATCCATAATTAGCAATTGATGTTTTTGAGTTTTTGGTATAATACACCAATCTTAAAATAGTTGCTTTCAAGGCTCTTGATACTACAAATCTTTATTCTAATTTATTATTGTCTATTGTAGCTTTCCTTTCTTTAGCTTATCTGAAGGTAATTACATTTTTAGACATATTCCAATCTTACCCTGTTTATCCTCTAACAATTATATATGGGCCGTCATTTACCTAAACATGAGTGCGTTCATCAAATTTTCTATCATCCTTGTTCCTAGTTAAATAGCCCTCGTGGTATTCAGCAATCTAACATAAATTTGAAACTTATCGATAATACCTTTTGTTCAAAATCTTAGTATGCTATATCTGTTTTTTTCATAAGTTAACCAGTGTCTGGATCAGTATACATAAAGAAGTATGTTTGATCGAAACACATAATGCTTTCTGGGATGTTAACTTTAATGTATTCAGTTGGCTATCTTGCTAAAGCGAGTGCTCTATAAAAGAATATTCCTATAAAAATATATAATTATTAGTTACCTGGTCTAATGGGCCATCTATTGTAATAGTCTTCTTTCTCTGGAGGAAAACCAATCTTTTTGATAATCTAATCCCATTATCTTTATTTTTTTTCTGCCTCTGTTTCGGGTTCACGGGGAGGAGATATAGACTAGGTGGGAGGTTTTCGGACTTCTTAAACCTTCTTCTTTTGAGTTATAATCGCTTCTGTGAGGAAGGTATCAGCCATTATTATTTTTTTTTAATGTATATTGTTTTATTTTCAGACTATTTGTACGAATTGTTTGGGATGTTAGAACTCTACAGCCTTAGGTTGAACTAAAACTGCTTCTCTTGGGCCAACTGGTTATCTCTTGGTGGAGACTCTTCTTTTTTCCTTGTTGGCTTAAGCTTTAATTTTATCATTCTCCTTAACTCTTAAAACAAATGCTGCTCTGCATGATGATGGTCTGATGTGTTCTGGTCTAACATGGAATCTCTTTTCAACATACCTATTTTGTTAAAATTTATTATCATTACTTTCCTCTGACTTATTTGTGTAAGCTGATACCAATAGAATTGGGATTTACGTTAAAGACTGTTGCTGTTCTTCCGTGATATAATTAAAATGGCATTCCCTTATGTTATGCTCCATCAACAATGATATCAATCAATTGGCCTTTAAAAAAGAAAAATTAGAAAAGAAAATCTCACCTCTCTTATATGTTGTCAAGTGTTTCTTGATTCTGATTGTTCCTGCAGCTCTAAAGGCCTTGGCAAACTTACTTCTGGTACCCTTTCTAACTCCGTAGCTGTGTGTCATTAAATAATTTATATTTAGATTTGGAAACTTTTAAATTTTGTTTTTTCCTTCTTTATATGCATTCCGTTTTTATTATAAATATGAAAATAATTATAGCAGTGCTTTTAGGTGTTGCTCTTGCTACCTTGACGACAGAGGAATCAGTTGTCAAACTATTAGCCGATCTAAAACATAATGCAGACTTAGATTTATAAGCATTAGATTAAGTTTGGGAGAAAAGAATCAAAGTATTGCATATTAAAAAATAAAAAAGGGAAAATAAGATTTAGCAGATCTATTAAATAATTAAATCCTTGCTTAAAGAGCTGAATGCAATAACAAATTAGAGGATGTTAAATAAAAAGAAGAAGATATTAAAACTACGGAAAGTTATATCAACTGGATGTTATTCAGATAAGGAGTTAATATTAAAAGAGTGTAGACATTAGAGGCTAATAGGTAATTAATAAATTTCATATTTTATAAAGATGTGCTTAAACAAACAATTATGTTCATGATATTAAGAATTATAAAATTGCCCTTGCCTTGATCAAATTTTTAAGAACAGAACTTGCAAAATTATAAGGTGGTGCATCCTTGGCAGAAATTTAAAACTATCATAACAAATTGATTAAGTTTGTGAAGATCTATCAAAGCGGAAAATTATTAAATATGGTTTAAACCTTAGAGAAGAATCCCAATGGAGAATTGAATTTAATGGAAATTGAAGAAGCTTTGGATTTGGAAGAGAAAACTTTATCAAGAAAGATTGAAGCAGCTGAAACAGAAAATGAATCTCACGCAGATGTATCTGATGGAGATAATGCAGTTGTTTTGATTCCAGGTTGTGATAATTAAGTAGGAACTGTTGTAGTAGTTCAAAACTCAGATGGAACAAGCGATGATGATGATTTGAAAATTAATTTCTAAAATGGAGGCTCATCAAGAGGCGGATCAAAAGGTGGTCATACCACTCATCCAGCCAAACCAAAATAACCTAAGGATTCAGTTGAAGATATTGAAGAGTTCATTCATGCATTAGAAGAAAGTGAAGGTGAAGATGGTTAATCATCCTCATCCTCTGAAAGCTCCTCAGAAAGTGGTTCAGATGGTGAAGAGCCCTAATCTGTATTCGTTGGACCTGATTAAGATGGAGAAGAAGCAGATGATGGTGACCGCGAAGAGGTTGAATTCCATTCCGAACATGGAAGAGGACTTATTGTCCCACATGACGATTTACCATGGTAAGGTCAACATGACAATCATGATGACACAGTTCATACAGATGGAGGAGTTCAAATAGATGATAATCAAGGAGGATTAAGAGTTAATTCAGATGAAGAATTAAATGTCGATGAACCTTAAGGTGAAGATGATGATTTCCCTGATACTCCAGAGGGATTCAATAAATTATTAGATGCCTTAGAAAAACACATTACCAAATCTTTATCTCAAAGCTAAGATGATGAAATCAGATCATCCCTAGGATTTATTGACTACAAACTACATGTTGAATTAGAAAATGATGTATTTGATAAAACTATTGGACATGAAAGAGAATATTAAGTATAAAATAAAATAATAACAAGGTTAAATAATAAAATTTATTAAAAGGAAGAGTTTAGGCTTCAGTTTTATGTGGGGCTAGGTTGAAGTAATTAGATGTAGCTTATAAAATATCATTAACTGTATATATTTAACTTATCAAAGGATATTGATGCAGCCAAAAAGTTTTATTAGGAATAAAGAGCACTGAAGGTGGATGAGTTGAACACGTTTGACGATGTCTACAGAATATATCAATAACAAGTCAAATGATTAATATTAACACGTCATTTTATATATATGAGAGGCAAGGTATTAGCTCTATTTGATGTCGATGGTACCCTCACTAAGCCAAGAAATGATATAGAGCCAGATATGGTCCAAAATATTGAAAGATTGATGAAAACTTGCTCTGTGGCAGTAGTTGGAGGATCTGATTATGCTAAGATTGAAGGTCAATTATCTAAACATGGTAATTCTTTGAATTTAACTTTCTAGTTACTAATCTTGTTGATTTTGTATTTTCAGAAAATGGGCTTTATTCAAAAAAATAAGGAGTATTGTTTCATCAATAGTCTGTCAAAGATTACCTCACAGAACCTGTTTTATAAGACTTTATCAATTACACTCTTTATGAATTATCTTAAATAAGGTTGCCTGTAAAGAGAGGCACTTTTATTGAATATAGAACGGGAATGTTGAATATAAGTCCTATTGGAAGAAATTGTAATATCAATAAATATAAATTATAGGCTCATAAGAAGAGAGAGATTAGTTTGAAATCTATGATAAGGAACATTAAATTAGAAGAGATCTTATTAATAAATTATAATCGAAATTCTCTAACCTTAATCTAAAATATTCGATCGGTGGCTAAATTAGTTTCGATGTATTTCCTATAGGGTGGGATAAGACATATTGCTTGAAATTTTTAGAAGATTTTGAGGAAATTTATTTTTTTGGAGATAAGACATTTGAAGGGGGAAATGATTATGAAATTTTCACTCATCCTAGAACCAAAGGGTTCTCTGTGTAATCCCCAGCAGATACAATATAAAAATTAAATGAGTTATTTTTTAAGTAGTGAATATAATATATCATTAATTTTCGAAATATTCATCTTTCATTTTTTAGTTATAATTTCTAACATCCTTAATCATCTCAACCATATCATTAACTTTTTTAACATTCGAAACTGTTTAGGAATATGCTAAATCCAGTAGAGATTATATTTCTTTTCTTGTTAGGACTTCCATGAAATAATCTGTATAAAAACCTAACAGATTCTGCATAACTTATTGGGCTGAACTGTCCTTTAAACTGAAACAATATATTCCTTTGGCAAAGGATTTGCAGTTTTTAAATAGAACATCATATTAGCTTTTCTTGAAGAAATCGAATCCTCTCCAGCAAAGGACCAATATGCCTAAAAATTTATTTATCTAACAAAATTCCATCATTCCAATATCATTTTAATTAGCCTCGTTTAACTTTCGAGTCCAATATCTATCTTTCATTATGTGAGAAGACATTATCATATTTAACTATATTTTGGATTGGTAGGGCCATATATTTAATTTGAAATATCCATCTCCTTTTTATTAACCAAGTTCCAATGTGATTAAGCTTCTTTCAGTATGAACAACGACGAATTCATGCCTAATTGATGAACCACCAATGAACCAGGCTAAAGGAGTAAATATCCCAGAGGGAAATTGTTTAAATAGAGATTCACAATATCTTTCAACTTTTATAATTCTTTAGCCCAAAACATCATGATATCTTTAATCATCACTAGTTATAGATTCTCCATTAAAAAATATTAATCTTCGAAATGCTCCTTTATCGATTGATTCTTCAAATGCTCCAAATATATCTTATTAGTCGGTTCTTTTTAATTGAAACATCTGTTGAGTAAGGAAGATTAAAGCAATAATGAAGCACCAGAAGGCCATTTTCTTGTTTAAGAGTCTAAAAAGGATGTTATATATCTTTCTCATTTATATTTTAATATAATTTTAATTAATGGAAGAATATATTGGTAATGATTTCCTGCGGGAAGATCAGAATGTCTCAAAACCAGACTTTCGTTCCATGAAATTTTGGGGAATGTATTTTTCTGCATCATGGTGTCCTCCTTGCAAATACTTCACTCCTAAACTAATTGACTTCTATAAGGCGATGAAAGAGAAAAAGTTCGAGGTTTTGTTGGTAAGTCATGACTATACTGAAAAAGAGTACTCAGAGTATTAGCAAACTATGCCTTGGACTGCTATTCCGTTCAAGAATCAAGAAAAAATATTAGAATTAACAGGGATAATTAGACCAATGTCAATTCCCTACTTATGTATATTTGATGGAGAAAGTGGTAGAAAGATTACTTGTTAAGGATAAAGTCATATTTTGTAATATGGGGAAGGAGCTTGGTAACTTTGGGAGAATCTGGCTTAAGAACTTTTATCAAAACAATCGAAAAAAAATTGATTTTATAATATAATTATGAGAGATGTGATAAAGTGTTAATGCAATATTTTAATAATTCCTAAAAATAAATTAAACAAATAATTGATTATTAAAATATTTATATATGTTTGAGTCATATTGGGAGGAAAGGTAGAAGCGACCCTCTATGTGGGTTGAGAGAACTACAATCACTAAATCAGCCACTGCAGCTGCTGGAAGTGGAGATATTCATGCTTACAGAAGATTTAAGAGAGCAGCTACATTAGCAAGAATTGATGCTGAGGATGAAGAAATTGAAGTAACATTAATTTATATTAATTAGCGAGCTGAACATGAAGATTTTTAAAAACTAAGAATGGAAAAATTCTAAAAAGCGAATCAAATCACATAGAAGAAAAAATAGAAAAGATAGAAAGAAAAAGAGAAAAAAAAGGAGAAGAAAGCTTAAGAAAAGTTAGAGAAATAAGCTAAACAATTCAATTAATTCCCGAATGATGGAACATTTATTGAGAAGGTTAAACCATTAGTAGAATAGAAAACATCTGTCGAATAGAAAACATCTTTAAATTAGAATACATCTGGAGAATAGAAAGCATCCTTATAATAGAACGCATCTGAAGAATCAAATTCATCTGAAGAGCAATAAAATGATAACTTAAATGCAGAATAAAAGAATTGAATATTTACATTCTAAATTTATTTTCTATTTTTAAATGAACTCTTCTCCATATTTGGATAGAAAAGAGTCCCTAACGTCCCATCAAAATAAGATGTGTTAGACCTTCCCTCTAACCCCTTAATCTGTAGAGTATGCAACCCTTAAATTACCAGATGGAATAGAATGCAAACTTCCAATATATTAAGGGACTATAGGTGCCCCTATGATTGATATAACCTAATTATATGCTTAGACAGGATATTTTACAATAGATCCTGGATTCAATGCAACCGGATCGTAATTTTTTATCATACGCTAAGATGCCTTTCCACTATAACTTACATTGATGGAGATAAGGGATAACTTCTATATAGAGGCTATCCAATAGAGGAACTTGCTTAAAGCTCTTCTTACATGGAAGTGTGCTATTTGCTAATCTATGGAGAATTGCCATCAAAAGATGAACTAAAGCTCTTCGAGGATACTATGGTTTCTGAAATGATGATAAATGAAAAACTAATTGAATTCTATAAGGGGTTTGCAACTGATAGTCACCCAATGGCAATTATGGTAGGAGTAGTTGGTGCATTAAGTGCCTTTATGCACAAAGATTTTGATGTGAATGATCCAAGAGATAGAGAATATATTTCAATTAAATTAGTTGCTAAAATGCCTACTTTAGCAGCATACGCTTATAGAACTGCATTGGGACTCCCAATCGTTTATCCTTAAAAAAGGTTTAGCTTTATTGAGAATTTTCTTTATATGGTAAATTTTCATTTGCTATAATTTAGATGTTTTCTAACCCTATGGAGGAGTTTAAATGTGATCCCATTATAGTTAGGGCAGTTGATGTCATTTTTATATTGCATGCAGATCATGAATAAAATGCCTCAACTTCAACTGTAAGAATTGCTGGTTCGTCATTAGCCAATCCTTTTGCTTGTATCGCTGCTGGAATAACTGCTCTTTGGGGTCCATATCACGGTGGAGCGAATGAAGCCGTTCTTTCCATGTTGAAGGAAATTGGAAAAAAGGATAATGTACAAGCATGTATCGAGAAATCAAAAGACAAAAATAGTGGGTTCAGATTGATGGGATTTGGGCATAGAGTTTATAAGAACTATGACCCAAGAGCCAAGGTTATGTAAGAAATGTGTTATAAAGTATTGGCTGTAACAAAGAGAAACAATGAACTATTAGATGTAATATTAAATATAATTTAGATTGCGATTGAATTGGAGAAATCGGCATTAGCTGATGAATATTTTATAAAAAGAAAATTATATCCTAATGTGGACTTTTATACAGGAATAGTTTACGAAGCGCTTTCAATCCCAACTTCAATGTTCACTGTGATGTTTTCAGTATAAAGATCCATTGGTTGGATCTGTTAATGGAGTGAAATGATGTCCGAGAAGGTGCATAGAATATCGAGACCAAGATAATTATATGTTGGTTCAGCATAGAGAACGTATCCAAGCATGGAGGAGAGACCTTAGGAGGAAAAAACAAGGGTTTGTCAACTTCCCATGTTATCAAACCTGTTTGGATTGGTAAAATTATGAGAATATAATATATTTAATATTATGGATCAACACATTCACGGGCCAAAATGTGGATGTCACGAATATTTGAATAATGAAATTGCGGATGACTTGTATGGCTATATAGATCTAGGTTTAGTTGATTGCTTAAATGAAGCTCATAACAATATTAAGAAAATAATTCTACCTTAAGATTAGATGCTCCAGAAAGTAATATTTATATATAATCATAGAAAATATATGTTCAATCAGATTAAGACTCTGAGATAATAGTTATAATACCATTTAATGAGACTGTAAGAATTAAGTCAATTAATGTAATTGCATATGATGAAGGTTCTGCACCAAATCAAATGAAAGCATATAAAGATGTATCCAACGTCGACTTTTCAATTATTGAAGCTTAACCTTTGGAAGTAAAGAATGATTTTAAATTATTTAGCAATTTGTTCTATCTCCAAATTTGGATGGATTGTATCCTTGTGCTGTGAAAGTTAATAAATTTGAAAATATTAATCAGCTAGTTCTTCATATTAAATCTACCATATATGATCCTATTAGGATTGCTTATATTGGAATTAAGGGACTAACAACAGGAATGAAAAAATAATTAGTTTAAACAACCTATGAGTTGATACCCTTTGCAAAAGAAGTAGATCCAACTAAGAAGGTAGAAATGGATATCTTTTGAACTTGTATATTATTTATATGAATAATACCCATAATATAATTTAATAATTTTTATGATGATATTAATTATAATCTAATAGTAATATAATGATGAATTTATATAAGCACTGGGTTATGATTTATGATTATAACTTAGCTTTATCTGATATGATGTAAAAGCAACGGGCGGACTTAGTATAAAATCTGCTGATTCGTAAGTGTGAACAATCTCTGATCTTTTTTTATTTTTAATATATATTCCTATATTTCTCATTCCTCTATTATTCAAATTAAGATAAATCTCAGAAATATATATTATAAATATGGAAGAACTCAGATAATCAATAAAAGAAAGAGAGTAAACTAAAATTGAAAACAAGCTAGCTCTGTTATAATAACATATTGGCCAACCATTAGATGACCAAATAGAAGATGAATTTATAGAGTAAATCCCAATGGATAGCTTTGTTTGGTAATTTATATTACTAATCATGGCAGGACAGTGATAGAAAATATCTACAGAAGATTTTATCAGGAGAATTTATCCAGGTTCGATATAAAAGAATACAAAAATTATAGAGATATAACATATAATGATTTTGTCAATGAATCCCTCCTTGCCTTATTATCACTTCATATTTACATTGTGGACTTCAATTTGAATTTAAGCATAGTTAACGACTCGATTAATGTTTTGAATGATTAAATTCAACTATTGTAGCATTTTAAGTAATTGCAATATACTCAACCTAACAAATTATCTATCCAATACACAAAGGATAAAAATTTGAAGACTGACATCTTCAATCATTATAAATTGAAGTACAAAGCATATATGAATGATCAAGAGGTTAAATCCATATACGCCTTTAATGATGAAACTGTGTGCACTTTCCCAATACTAGAAGACAGCGAATAGATTGAAATTATAATTTAAGGAAAGAGAATGGGAGGAGACTCTAAAGAATTTGTATAATTGGCTAAAGTGCCTTTAGAACTCGATGAAATATTAATATCCTTTGATTTACGAACTTTTTCAAAATAGTTTATTAGTCCTGTACTATTGATGGTGGACTATGTTGATGGATCGGAAGATGCCCCATTTAAAGGACAGAATTAAATTGAATTAAAGTACCTTATACTTATAATTATTAGATTCTCCCTTTAGATGCCAACTGATCAACGATTAAAAATGATAGAAAAACTGATTGAAAAGTAGAAAAACAAGAAAAAGGAATTAGAGTCTGTTATCCTATAGAGAGATCAATAAATAAAATAAATTGTTTCGCTATTTAACAATTTAGTCTATATAACAGGATAAGATATAATTACAAAAGACTAAGTTAATTTAAAACAACATAACTCTTGCGATGGTTGTATTATTTAGTGAATATATATTTCATAAATAAATAAACATAATTTGTTTTTCAATGTTTTGGAAAATTCCATATCTTTACTAATGCAAAACTATCATTATATATAATATATATATATATAATTCAAGGCTTTGCAGCAGCTTGAGGTTGAACTTACCCACCTTAAGTTATTTGGGCTTGTGCTTAAGATGGGTCGTTCTTTTGGATAAGATTCCAATCGTAGACATAGTCCATTTCAAATCCTTACTTTGTGAATAGGTCTTTCAATAGTGTCCTCAAGTAGGAGTAGTCTGGTTTCTCATCAAACCTCAAATTTCTGACATAAGTCAGATATGTGGCAAGTTCTTATGGGAAACCCTTACATAATGCCTCTATCGATGTTGAGATTTTTTTCTCCATAATCCTCTCATATTTATCCTTCTTGTTTGAGGCCTTAAGGTTTTACCATGGTAGTTATCCTTTTAGGAAATACATCATAACATATCCAACAGATTCAAGGTCATCTCGCCTTCCCTATTCAATTCCTAAATGAGTATTGATAGAAGCATATCTAGCTGTTCCAGTCAGGTTTTTGCCTTCTTTGTATCCAATATGTTTACCATCCTTTTGAATATACCTCTTTGCAAGTCCAAAATCAATTATGTAAACTTTGTGAGCTCTAAAGAAATAATTAAAGAATATTTAAAACTATAAAATACCTTTTGCCAGTGCCAATTAGGAAATTGTCTGGTTTGATGTCTCTGTGGAGGAAGTGTCTAGAATGAACATACTCAATTCTTTAGATCATTTAATCTGCCAACATAAGAACTGTCTTGAGTGTGAACTTTCTTCCGCAGAGATTAAAGAGGTCTTCAAGACTTGGTCCAAGTAAATCCATGACCATAATGTTGTATTCACCTGTAATTTAAAAATGTATTCAAAATATTGGTTACCTTCAGTTGCGCAATAGTAGACATTTGGGATGCCCTTATCAATCACTGAGGCTTCTTGGAGCAAGTATTGATATAATTTGCCTTCATAGAACAGTTGGGGATGCTTGGTATTCACTGGCTCTAGTTTTACTGCAACTTCCATATTAGTCTTAAGATTGATGCCATGGAATATCTCACCAAATGCCCCTGACCCTAACTTCTTGGTTAGTTTAAAAGATCTTCCAATCTTCACGTCCATTTTATTTTTTTATATTAATATTAATATTAATTTCTTTTTTGAAAATCATTCTTCCTCAATATTTGCACCATTATTTAGTGATAATATATTTCAGAAATAAATAAATATAATTTGATTTTCAATCTGTTGGTATACTCCATACCTTTACTAATGCAAAAGTACTCAATAGGGCTGTTGAAATTAAACAACTATCTTCAATTATTGCTAAAACTCCCTCAAATGGTAATCTAATGATAATATATCTTATTACCCAGCATTAAACAATTTAGGGACTACAATAAATCCATTGAAACCAAGCCAGTCGATTATTGCAAAGACAGTCCAACATAAAATCATAACAATCTAGACCCATTTATATAGAGCTAGTAGGAAGGCATCACTTGCAACACCTTTATATCCTCTGTAGAACAAGAAACTAAAGTTTTTGATATTATATACCCCTAAATTGGGTTGAATGAAAAAAAAAACATAAAGCTATATAAAATTCTTATTCCATAATTTTGTGTTCCTATGGTTATCGAAATGTTATTAATTATATTAACTATCGAATATACAAATATAAGTATGTGTGATAACCAAAGTGATCGAACAATCAATCTATGCTCAGGATCAACTTCTGATATATCATAGTGAATAACCTTCAAAAATGGAGGGTAATTAAAGTCGTCCCAATTTATTTTATTCTTATTGGACGTTCCTGTCAATTCACCTTTCATTGTCTTTATCTAATCAGTGATCATAGTTTTAGCAACAAAGGTAGCCATTATATATTAAAAAAATAAAATAATGATATTAATCAATTGACCGGCTTTATTCTAAAATGAAGACTTATCAAGGAAAATACAAAACACTTTAAATCCTAAACTAAATAAAAGAAGACTCGCAATCCATCTGGATCCTCAGTATTTGATATGTCCGAAACAGATCCAGGTTTAGAAGTAGTAAATGAAATATGTATATTACCAATCTTAATTTCTAATTCTTACCTTCCCTATTTATCAGGTGCGGGCCATTTTGAATCACTCTCCCTAAATTTTTTTAATTATTTAATTACTTCAATATTTCTGAGTCCTCTATTATTCGCTTAAGCTCTTATAGGACAGCATCTGATAAGTAAGCCTCCTTTCTGATTAATACGTCTTGCTTATATTTTGAGTTATTTGAATATCTTAGTCTTCCGTCATATTAAATCTCATATTCAATAAATTCATGACCATGCACACCCTTATGGCCAATACTAAAAAAGGTATTTATAGAAATATTACTAATATCGAAGGTAGAAGTCTTCTGTTGATTTTTATTGCATTTGTATTTAATATTAATTATATTAATGAAAAAAATATTTGAAAGAATCTCTTATCATTATAATCCCTTTAAAACATAATATAAATATATTATTCTGTTCTAAGGATTATTTACCATAATTTTTTTCTTTATAATTTATTTTATAAATATGATTTTTAGTTCCAATTTTTTTATAAAACCGTTAAAACTAGACTTTCAAATCTAACGATTGGTCTATAAGATCTTATTTGTAGTAAAATGTCAAAAAAAAGAAAAATGACATAGGTTTTATTTATATAATTCATGTTTATATAATATATAATATATATATATATTTTTCAAGGCTTTGCAGCAGCTTGAGGTTGAACTTATCCTCCTTATGTTGTTTGGGCTTGTGCTTAGGATGCATCATTCTTTTGGATAAGGTTCCAATCATAGACATAGTCCATTTCGAATCCTTATTTGGTGAAGAGGTCTTTCAATAGTGTCCTCAAGTAGGAGTAGTCTGGCTTCTCATCAAACCTCAAATTTCTGACATAAGTCAGATAAGTTGCAAGTTCTTATGGGAAACCCTTACATAATGCCTCTATCGATGTGGAGATTTTTTTCTCCATAATCCTCTCATATTTATCCTTCTTGTTTGAGGCCTTAAGGTTTTACCATGGTAGTTATCCTTTAAGGAAATACATCATAACGTATCCGACTGATTCAAGGTCGTCTCTTCTTCCCTAATTTAGGTATGAATTATAAATTACCTATTCAATTCCTAAGTGAGTATTGATAGAAGCATATCTAGCTGTTCCAGTCAGGTTTTTGCCTTCTTTGTATCCAATATGTTTACCATCCTTTTGAATATACCTCTTTGCAAGTCCAAAATCAATTATGTAAACTTTGTGTGCTCTAAAAGAAATAATTAAAGAAAATTTAAAACTATAAAATACCTTTTGCCAGTGCCAATTAGGAAATTATCTGGTTTGATGTCTCTGTGGAGGAAGTGTCTTGAGTGAACGTACTCAATTCTTTAGATCATTTAATCTGCCAACATAAGCACTGTCTTGAGTGTGAACTTTCTTCCGCAGAGATTAAAGAGGTCCTCAAGGCTTGGTCCAAGCAAATCCATGACCATAATGTTGTATTCGCCTGTAATTTAAAAATGTATTCAAAATATTGGGTACCTTCAGTTGCGCAATAGTAGACATTTGGGATGCCCTTGTCAATCACTGAGGCTTCTTGGAGCAAGTATTGATATAATTTGCCTTCATAGAACAGTTGGGGATGCTTGGTATTCACTGGCTCTAGTTTTACTGCAACTTCCATATTAGTCTTGAGATTGATGCCATGGAATATCTCTCCAAATGCTCCTGAACCTAACTTCTTGGTTAGTTTAAAAGATCTGCCAATCTTCACGTCCATTTTTTTTAATATTAATATTAATATTAATTTCTTTTTTGAAAATCATTCTTCCTCAATATTTGCACCAAAAGAATCCTCTGGTTCCTATTCAATAATAACTTTTTCCTTTTTTGCACTTCCCTTGGTTTTCTTAGCTGTCTTTTTAGTGTTCCCATTTATTTGATGATATACATCCTATTCAGCCTAGTAACGTTTCCTATCATTATCTGCCTAATCATGATATTGTTATTGCTTCTCTTTTGGTAATTCTTTCCAATCATTAGCTATCAATTTTGTTATTTACTAAAACTAGAGGTCTAGATGGTTAAAAAAAATAATGCGTACTTGGATATTCTTTGGTAAATTTTTCTCTCTTGTCTTAAAAGTAATAAATGAATGCTGATTTTGGCATCTTTGGAGCTAGAGGATCTTTAATTTTTTTTGTTTTTTTCTATTTTTGTACTTAAACAGTTTGAGCTTATGGCTCATCTATTTATAAAAGGTATTAATCGCAAAGGTCTTTTACCTAGCGCAAAAAGTTTCCGAATAAAGCTGTCTAGTTCTATGCTAATAGATCAAATTGTGATACATCTCCCATTTTCTTTTTATGGACTCTTTATATTTAATGTATTTTTAATATATATAGTAAATTTAATGGTGAAAATGATAACAAATCTAATTTGAACATATTTTACAGAAAATTTATATTATATTCTGTATCTTAGGAAGAACTAGTAGGAGGAAAGAATTGAAACATACTATTTTAGTAAAATTTAATAAGTATCTTAATAATTTTCTGGTTTATTTATTAATTTTGAATATCTTTTATTAATACATCATCGCCATACTATTCGAAATTTATATAATTTTTATAAAACTAATAACTTTATGTTGTTTTACATTATTTTTTAATTTTAAAAGTATAGATGAAAGATGGAATTTTATTGTTATTTTATATTATATTCAACTTATTGATAATATTCATTTAGGGGGAGGTGGAGGAGGAGGTGGAACAACTCTCATCTTTGGAGGAGGAGGGGGTGGAACTGGGGTTTAATTGAATATGTCTGGTCTCTTTCTCTTGAGTTGAGTCAAATGTTCCCAAATCATGTTTCCTTATTAAGTAGTGGTATTCTTTGATTTATCTTAGACTTCTTTTCTGATTTCCTAATATCTTGGGTCTTAAAGTTCCAATTGAATATGCTCATTAATTTAATTTTTAGCAAAGGATTTGTTGCATATTTCGCATTTAATTAGTACTGTATCTGTGTTCATGGTAGGTCTAACATAATCTTTGATGAGGGTCACATTTTCTTGATTGGTTGGTTTCTAAAATTTTATTGCAAAAATACTTAAATAGTTGATCCAATAGTGATAACTTATTTTTAAGGTTAAGGAGTGATGATCCTTTATTCAATTTGTCCAAATTATCCTGTTGGTGCACGAGCTAAAGATTATAGAAATTATACGTAATTGTTGTTCCTATGCTTTGAAATCCATTTTATCAAATCTTTGGGTCTACTTTTCGTAGGTACGATCAATCCTCTCGTCCTCATTGAAATCTATTGTTTCAGCAATGACAAAATCATTCCAATCTATCATGGCCATTTATTCTAGGGATAATTTGAATTTATACATCTTTCATCTTCATCTTGTTGCTGTTTTCTGTCTCTCTCTTCTTTCTAGTAAATCTCATATTCGTATTTTTCTTAACATCTTTATAAAATTTACGCTTTATCTTGGATATTTAATTAAATCCTATCTAGATCTTCCTTTTTGGGATTCAAGCATTTAGTGTATGCATCAACTAGGTTGGAGAAGAATTGGAACAGATCGTGTGTTGGCTTCAAGAAGTCATATTGTGGATTCATCTTCTCTCTCTCGGTTAAAGCTATTAAAAATTTCTTTCCATTCTTTGCCACGAATATTGCTGTGTGTTTGATGACATCCAAGTCTAGAGCTGATAAGTTTCTAGGCTGCTCGACTGTGTATTGATCGGGGGGAGGAGCTTTGAAGACTCTTTTTGGAGCTTCTACCTTAGGGGCAGGCTTCTACGTTTGATCATCATCGTCCTAAACAGTTGCTACCAAGCCTCTAGCGAATTCTGTTATTTTTGTTTCATAGTATGGCCTATATTGGTCATCTCGCCTTAAAAAACAAAAGCTTGGATTACTTAATTCTTTTTGCATGACTAAGTCTTCGAAAGTTGATCCATTTTTAGCAACATATTCTGCTGTCTTGTCAGCATATTCTTATTTATTATATATCTTACTCTTAATACTTTGAGGAGGTATTACTATCCCAGCAGATCTCTGCTTGATCAATAAATTTGAGTCTAATTTCATATTTTTTTATAAATATGATAATTTATTTAATATAAAAATGTCAAATTTTTCATCCACTATTAAAATATCCTCCATATCCGATTATATCACACCATCATAGGAATGTGTGAAACCCTTAATGAAATTAGGAAAAATAGATTTATAATAAGACTTAAAGACTAAACCAGATTTAATAAAAAATTAAAAGAATGTGGCCAAAGTCTCTCTATAAGATTGTTTAGCTTGCAGTGGATGCGTCACTACAGCGGAAACAATATTAATAGAAACTCATAGTATTCAAGAATTCTAAAATAAATTAAAAACTAGTTAATCACCTGCAATTCTTATTAGCAATTAATCTAGAGCCTCATTAGCATTCAAGTATGGTTTAAGTGATTCATAGGCTCATTTTGTTTTATAAAAATACTTTGAATAATTAGGGGTAGTTGTCTATGAATAAACCTATTATCAGGCATTAAGTTTAAAATCTGCATAAGAGGAATTTATTTAATATTAAAAAGGAGGAAAGCTTCCTCTTTTATGTTCAGAATGCCCTGGTTGGGTCTGTTATGCAGAAAAAACATTAGATGAAGCAATTATTGACCATATGAGCAAAGTGAAGAGTCCTTAATAGATTTTCGGAAAATTAATGAGGCATAAACATGATTTTATAAGTGTAATAATGCCTTGTTTTGATAAAAAATTAGAAGCTGTGAGATAAGAGAATGAAGGTGAGATAGATTTGGTTTTAAGCACTCGAGAAGTTGAGGAAATGATTGAACCATTTATCCTACAAGAAAATTTTACCTAAATAATATAGTTTGAGCAATTAAAAACTATTTCTTTATAAAGTTAAGACTATCATAATCCTACATCAAATAGTTATTTAGATTACATAATTGAACAATATACATCAAATTTAGTATAGCCCTTTTAAATAACACAAAAATAAAGAAAAAATAATGATTTTATGGAGATATTTATTTCATAGGATGATAAAATTATAGCCTAATTTGCAAGAGTTTATGGATTAAAGAACATTGCAAATTTAAATTTATAAATAAAAAGCAAGAGTTGCAAATACCTATATGTTGAAATTATGGCTTGTCCTATGGGATGCTTGAATGGAGGAGGCTAGTTGAAGTATTAGACAAAAGATAAGGAACTAACACTTCAAGAACTAAAGAAATTGATGACTTAAGATAGAAACTTAATAAATATTTAAGATGTATAGAATGTATAATACCTTACTACAACTTTTAAGCATATACCTAAGGAGAGTATTGTTTGGTGATATGATATATGTAATATATGTATAAATAAAAAAATAAATAAAATTATAAAAGTATTCATCAACATAATGGCGAAATAAGACTCTAGAGCTGTACTTTAGGATTTCTTGTCGTATGCGAAATTTGAAAACGATTCAAAGCCATACTGTTAGATTTGGTATTCTTTTCTGATGAATTATTTCTTGTGGATTGTGGTAATTTTAATGGTGCAAGTAAAGTAGCTTTTTCTATCCTAGGTATTTTGGCAAATATAACCAATCCATGTCTCTTTCTCTTTAGAATTTTTTATTACGCAATAAACTTATTGTTTTCTTATTTGACATATTTTGCTTAGGTGCTTGATCTAAGTTATTAAGCATCTATTTAGGTGCTTTGTGATTGTTTTTCGGTTGAATGCTACCTCTCTTGACTATGACTTCTTTTTTACTAAAGAAACAAAACAAATTTTCTGTCTTGATTTAAATAAGAACCGTCCCTCCTTTTGGAGTGTAATGGGCTTGAATTTTTAACTATTCCTATTTTTGAAAAATTAAGGTCAATTTATTTGTGTTAGGGTACAACTATCTAATTAAATTCATATTCCATTAATATAATAAAAATATCAAAGTTTTCTTTAATTGAAATGTATTTTAGTAATTAATAAACATAGTTATAGTGGATTGTTTAAAATTCTTGAAAGATTTTTTCCCCATTTATTAATGAACAACGAATAGTGATTAAAATTTTATTAAGAAATCGAATTTAAACGCAATACCGCAAAATATGTACTAACCAGGATATAGGATGTTTTTCCAAGAAGGAGAATAATAACTGAGTACAGATCCTCCCGTGAAGAAGAGGCTCCATTAAAACCATGGTTTATTACAAGGGTACTTCAATTATTTTACAGAAAAGATCTCCAATATCAATAAATAGTATTAAGTTTGAAGAGGAGGAATAGAACTGGAGACAAGGCTCATAGGACTGGTAGCCAATAAAGATTGAAAGTGACGATGATGAAGATCTCCACTGCTATGGTATATGTAGATGTCATATTAGAATAAATGGATTCGAAGGAACCAGAAGAACCACCCATAAAACAAGTTCCACAGAGGAAGGTTGTGACTATAAACCCATAAATTTAGTGCTCGTGCAAGAATTAGAACTGTGACACACTATATTGCAAATGCAATAATATGGGATTATAATGTTCCTCTAATTGTAATTGTAGAGTATGCCTGAATAAAGGAGCATTTAGGAAAATAAGGACTCACCCGAATAGAAATTCAAAGAGAGGCGTGTCTTGCTCTTGTAGAAAGTCGAAATGTAGGAAGAATTATTGTGATTGTTATGTGAAGGGAAAATACTGCACTTCAGAATGCCAATGTAAGGGATGCAATAATAGGCTGAATTAGGTGCAGGTGAAGCAGCTACAAATCTAGACGACCCCCACTTTGGGCAATAGAGTGTTTCTAGGAGTCTTGAATGGTAATTAGTTAATGTTTCAGAGTTTGAATGAATTTATATATAAATAAAATTAAAAATGAGTGGAAGTTAGCGTTTGAACCAATATTAGATAGCCTGGCCTTAATAGTCTACTCCTTCAACCAAGAAGAGCACGTTGGAGGATAATTTAGAGAAATTGAGCAAAATGCTTGTGATTAAGAACAGCAGAACTTAAGAGACCCTGCATGATTAGGTTAAAAAAGTGTATGTGAACTTGAGACCCTATGTTAAGGAGCCAGTGTAGGCGATAAAGCCATAACTCTATTTACAGTCACATAATATATCAAAGGGATTTACACCGTAGACACAGACTCCATAAACACCTTAGGATATAAGAAAGGAATTCAGAAAACCCTTTATAAGGCCACAATCCATGGCTTTGTTTGATAAATTAAGCAAAAACGAAAGATCAAATGATACTACAAACTAACATAGTTAGCGTTAGACTGATGCATCAAAAGTCACTATTCAAAATAAGAAAAATTATAACTAATGGGTTGGATTGAGTGTTATTGAAAGGAACAAGATATTCCTGTAGAGGAAGTAAAGAAAAATTGAATAAATGAAGGAGATGAAGGAATAGAATGAATTGAAACAATGCACATTCACTCCATAGTTCTTTAATCATTAATTAAAAGAGATAAGACCATCTTCATAAAATGTCAATAAATCATATTAGGAGATACATAAACTTAAAAAACTTTATAATGAGTATTATTGACTTTATATATTTTTTTATTTATATAATTTTATTTATCTACTTTTATATTATAATTCGATTATTATTAAATCATCCAAACTGTCTTAATGCATATGGACCATGTTCTTCAAGCTCAACCAGTGCTAAATCATTGAAGTACTGTTAAAAGTCAACTGTAGGTTCAAAGGGTAAGCTTTCATAACCTGCCTAATCAGCTGCTTCATGATTATCGATAGGAACAGAAAATGCATTATAAGCTTAATCATAGAAATATTTTGAAAATGCTCCACTTAAAAATTTGAAATTCTAATATTATAATAAAATACATTATTTGATTGGGATTTTGGTTAGGCAAGTTTTTTACTTACAGCTAAGTAGTACTCTTTGAATGTTATCTATTATTTTCCTTCAACATAAAATGATTTTCCTGAATACTACCCTTTCAAAACTTGATTTACCTTTTTAAAAGATATAAATATAATATTTTACAAGATTTCCTAGATCAACTGAAGAAATGGGATTCAATAATTCTTTTGGTTATTTCTATTATGGAACAAGAGGTTATGTTTGTATTTCTTATACTTAAAGATGACCTTTTTATATTTTATATGCCAAAATATCTTAAAAAGTACTAAAAGGGCCAAAAGTAAAATCACTTTTGATTCCAACTAGGTTTGGAAGAGATTTTCTTGCTTAATCTGCGACCTCTTTCAACGACTTTGGCTCTTTAACATATTAATGTTCGATTGGTTCAACATATGCTGCAACCCTATTATGAATATATGATATACTTATAATTTCTAGTTTTGACATAATCCAATGCTGCTTGTAGCTAATTAGATTTAGCCGATGTTAGTTTATGATAGTCGTGGCCGACGAATAGCAAATGATTTGCTTATTTAACAGCATCATGGATGTCTTGTCTATCAGACAATTTAATCAACTCTATGTTAGATTATGGAAGTGTCTTTTTAAATTTCAATAATCTTTCAATATTCGATGTTTCTGGGAAGGGGTCAGCCAAAATTATCTTTTCATATTGTTGGCTATTGACTGCATTGTAGATGAATCCTTAGGCGATTCTATTGCTGGCATTTAATATTAAAAGAGACATATTTAATATTAATATTCAAACATTTAAGATAGTATTTAGTATATCCTATGGGATTCTCATTTTTTGTAAACTATTTATCTTCTATCTATTGGTAAGTTAGTTTTTCTATTTTGTTAGCTCAGTCATCGCTTTCCTATCTTTCCGATTTTCTGCATCCATATAAAGTCTGAGATGAGCATTTGATTAAGCCTTAGTTTATTATTTATATTTGGATAAGTCTGTAGTAAATTTAAGTATGCTATCTTAGCTCTACACGTTAGCAATTCTAGTTTTCTATCTTTATTCAAATGATCTGAAATCACTCTCCTAACTATCCCTTGTTGGAATGGTTCTATAGTAGTTTTTAAAAAATTAGCTATCTTAACTCATTTAAGAACTAGCCAAATCGATGTGGTCAGATTTCCTATTCTTTCTAATCAAATTGTTTCGAATAGATTTATCAAAAGAATCTTCACGAGAGGTTAGACAATTGTTTATAGATAGTTAAACAACTGAATTACACATTTATAGGTTAGCCTTCTATTTTTTATTCTTCTCCTTAAACTACTCAAGCACTTTCTCATAGATAATTTATGTCAATTATTCTATGCTAAATGTTACGTTAATTTCATTGGTGGGGCTAGATAATTGCTTTTCGCATCTAAATGTATCAATATTTCCATATTTTCTCTCTGTTTGACTATTTGAGTGCATCTGATTATGAAATATCTTAACTTCTTCGCTTAATAATTTTCTTGCATCTAATGAAAATGTAGGTACTTAGCGTTGTTCAATCATGCTACTTTTGATAAATACGGATGAATCACTTAGTTCTTCCATTTATGTTGGTTTTTAGAATGTTTCAGAGATGTCAAATTCTTCATCATAACTTAATCTTTTAGTTTTGTCTATGCTTTTTTAGAAAGATGTTCTGAAGTTCTCAATAAATTTTCTGATTGAGGGATCTACTTCATCTCTTAGAAGTGCTCCTAATTATTTTTATTTCATTGACTGTTAAAATAATAAATAGTATCATAATTTTAGTTTAAGACCAAACTTTATAGCATTGACAGCAGTTTTGAATTTTATTTTAGGCTTTATAATAAGAGATTATTGTTTTCGTTCCTATTAAATATTTTAAATAATTTTACCTATCGTTGCATTGCATACTGATTAGCTTTAGTGTAATTTAAGTATTATCTCAATTAAGATTTCTTCAGACCAAGATTAAATCGTTTTATTTATTCATATTCTATCAAGTAGTACTCTAAATACTCCTAAAGTACATTCTAACTTAAGTTAATAATTAAATTAATACTCATATTCTGTCTCTATTTTGGGTTTTATTTACTCTTTCTTTATCTCAAGCTATGAATTCTCCTCATTATTTTGTTTCTCTGATCCAAAATTATACTTGTTAACTTCCTTTATAACGATTGATAGATTGTTATGAATATTATAGAGATTGAAATCCTATCCCTTATCAAAATCACTTAATTATGTAAAATGCTATTTATCTTCAGCCTATAAATTACCATTATAAACATTCATTTCTTATTTATATTGACCATAATCTTTTAATATTTAATCAAATCTTTCATTCACAAATTCCTAATCCGATGTTTCATCACTATCAATCACATATGCCATACCTTTAGGTTTTGATATATTTTTTGATAATTACTTAGTAAACAATAATTATTAAGTTTATCTTTATTGTAAAATATTAACCTATTATGCTTAATGTTTCATAAATGTTGAAATTCTCTTCTTTCTTATTTAATCTTCCTTAAATTTAGATTTTAATTTCATTCCTCTGCTAATCAATTGTTTATCTAATGTCTAATACTAAACGTCATCTAGAATGGTTTCATCTATGAAATTGTAAGGGTTATTTTAATTAAATTCTAAAGCATTGACTCTAATTATTCGTGTATGAGCTCGAGCATTAAAATCAACCTTATCCTTACGTATATACTATCTCATCATTTATTTAAAGCATTAAGCTTTAGCCTTAAAATAAGTATATGGTTCGACTACAAAATGTAAAGAAGGACAATCCTTAACTACATGTCCTTGCATTTCACATGAATAACAAAATATATTCAAAGTATGATACTCTCCTTTAATAATTTCATCTTGAATTTAGAAGAATTTTTCTTAATCTAAAGGAAATCTTGTAAATAATTTCATCATGTCACTTCTCTTTAAAACAAACAGATCAGTAAAATTAACACTCTTGGCTGAAGCTGTTCTAGGTTATTAGGAAAAAAAGTTGATTTCTCCAAAAATTTGCTTATCACCTAAGTTATGGACGACTTATTTAGTTTTCATGAGCATTATTGACACTTATCCTTCCTAAATAAAATATAAATTTTCATTATTTTTTGATTCATCCTCTAAGAATATAAACTCATCAGGCTGAAAAGTTTACTCGTTCACTATTTAGGAAATTTCAATTAGAATTTTCTTATGAAATGTCTTCATGAACACTGTATATTTTGATATAAGAGTTCCCACTACTTCCAAAGTAATTTAATATCTTAAATCTTATGGAAGGTGTACTGTTATTGATTGTAAATCTATAGATCGATGTGAGTCCCACAAATATGCCAAATATCTTCTAACTCTATTTTATAAGTGTTTTGGTAATTTTACTTTACCCATATAATTGTTGATATCCGATATTTTTTTTTAATATTAGTCTTACTTTTAGCTTAGTTGCTACATAGTATTTCCTATAGTGTTCATGGTAAAGGAAAAGACACCGCAAGCAATAAGTAAAAAGAATACACCAAACAACCTTTCTATAGGAGTTTAAGGACTCAAATCACCATAGCCAACCGTCGTCATTGTGGTAACTGCCCAATAAATCGAGTTCACGTACCGTACATCCCAGGTTTCATCATATATTCCAAACTTAACTAACCAATTTATTTCAGGATCTTCATTTTATCCAATAAAATGGAATATGCAACCTAGCCAGTGAGACCAAAATAAAACAAACACACTCAGTTATAGAAAACTTACAATAGTAATAATTGTTGTTGAAACCTGAAAAAATTCCTCTATCCTATTGAATATCATTTTCAACTTAGCAAGCCTTAGTAATCTAGCAATTTTTATTAATCGAAAAAATTTTAGAAGACTTATTAGTTTTGCGTTATTACTGGTAGTAGACTTTATTGATTATCCTCCTTCATCAGTTGCATTAGGATCACCTGCAAATATATCATTTAAGATCTTTCATGAAAATTAAAAATAATTACGTAATCATAGGGAAAGGATGCAAAAACATCAATCCAAAACCAAGCTTTCATGTAGTTTTAAAAAATAACCTTATGATCCATTTAAAGCTGCCCATTTACATAGACTCCAGTGTTAAATGATATTAATATGTCGAACATGAATATCGCATCCACACAATATTCAAAACTCTCATTTATGTTCATGTTGAATGATATTTTGAATGGGATGGCAATAATTTCATAAAATATTAGAAGCATGCAAATCATATCCCACATAACCTTGCCGAAATTGTCAGGAGAGAAGACAAAACTTTCTATGGTTATTTTTTTACCCTTCTTTTTCTTACCTCTTTATAATTATTGAAGGAATACCTGTACTTTTGACTGATGATAGTTGTATACTATCGAATATGTTTATCTGGTTTCTCATCATCATCAAACGGTAAATAATTAGGTATATCCCTATCGATCTTTGATATTATGACTTTATCATTTAAAATCTAATATTCTGAAGGAGTCAAAATCTCATTTGATTTACGATCATTTTTACACTTTCTTAGAAACTCAACCTTCTTCTACTCCAATGATTACGAGAGTAATGTTTAACTATCAGGCCCTTGCCGAGCAGTAAAGTAATGGAGCGGCTCTTGCTCAACAAACATTGAATTCATATAATATTTTTAATTTATTTATTTTTTGTTATATTTTCATACTTAGGCAGGATGAGAACTACAAGGGTGAAAAAAGGCAAATAATAACCGAAATTGGAAAATTTTGATAAGTTTGATGAAGAGAAGACTACATCTAAAAGTCCTTCATAAATTACAATTAAAGATCTTTGTCCTGAAGATAAAGCCAAAATTGGAGACTTGATAAGACGACTTGCTGAGGAGTAAGAATAGAATGAGAAATTACGCATATAACTACAAGAGAAGGAAAAAGAATTCAAGACTTAAATTAAATAAATTCGTTAATAATCAGAATCTGCAAGGAAGTCCTAAAAGTAAACTGAGTAAAAATTCAAGGAGTCCTTGGATGTTATAAGAAAATTACAATTATAAGAAACTTTAATTACTCAACAATTAGCAACTGCATAAGTAACGAAATTTGATTCCTTTACTCAATGTGAAATTGAATAAAAAGAGAATTAAATTCATAATGAATAACCTAAAACCAAAAAAGATGATAAGCCTAAAAGCGAAATACTGTAATTGAAACAAGAAATAGAGGAAATTACTCACAGTCTAAAAAATATGCAATTTGGTTAAGGTCTCGAATAATTTGATGGAAATTCATTCTAGGCTAACAAATATTCCCCTCCTAAACATTAACATCAAAATAGAGCTAGAAAATATGAAGAAGATCTTTAGAGTAGAACGAATAAAAATTCTATTCCAAGATAAAAAGAGAAACATTAACATAATAAACCCCAAGTTTAAAAGCAATAAGAGAAATATGATAAATATTTAGACTATAAGTTTCAAAGTCCTGAGAAATAAAATTAGAATATGCAAAGAGAATCTAGAAAATTAGAAAGAGATCTTAAATAAAATTTTGAATCATAAAAGCTCAGCAATCACATCAAAGTATTATAAGATAAGAGCTTTTAAGAGAAAAGCAATAAGAAGGAATAAAGTATTTAAACAGATCTTTAGCCTGAGGAATCAAAGAGGCCTACTATAAGATTCTAAGATGAATACAAAGCATTAGAATCAAAATTATCTAGGAATGGTTTTTATTAAGCCACACAATACTCAGATGTAAAATAAGACACAATTTAATCTGCTTAAATGGCAGAATCATCTTCTGATGAAGATATTGATATTGCCAGTTAATTATTGAAGAAGAAGTATGAAAGAATCTCAAATTCTATAGTTGGTGCTGAAATTTAAAAATCTCAAGTATCAAATTATACTAAGAAATCTATGAATTAAGAATCATTTATTAATTAAGAGTTGTTAGCGTAAACGTAGAACTAAGCAAAATATCGCACAAATACCTTAAGTTTCAATTTAACTAATGAACAAACCCCATAACCTTCATAACCTTCTGTTTTATTGACATCCTCATAGAATTCTAAGAAATACTACAAAGCAGGGGAAAGTTAATAATTTGGGTCTAGTATTATGCAGACTCCTATGCAACTATCTTTACAGTAATAAGTTAAACATTCTGAATAGCAAGGAAAAATATTGTAGCAGGAGTAAGAACCTGATGATTTAGATTTAATTATTAGCAATTTGAATGGTAGGAGCTTTTAGAAGGTTAAACACCCAGTAGTTTAAAATTTAGTTAAAGAACAATTCTAGGATAGCTCTTTTACTGATAAATATAAGTCTTAGGATTAGGAACCATCTGACTATTAGTTTTAAGATAATGTAGATTATTAATTAAATGATAATTTGCAATCCAATAATGATAGCAATTCATCTAAATCATCTATACCAAGAGAAGAATATTAGAGATTGATCGATAAATACATGAATAATAATGGGGATATTTGATCTTTTAATTATACAAAATTAATATATAAATACTAAATTCATAAAGTCATCAGTTAAGGATTAAAGATTAATATTTTTCTCAAATTGTCCTATGAAGATTTAAATATGTCCTCATCTATTTTAATTGGTTTGCTTAGTGTCTTTTCTACCCTGCAAAAGCATTCGCTGTTAAGGGTTAATTGTTTTTCCTTTAAATAGCAATATCTTGAAATGAGATATGATTATATCAAATCTTTATTCAATTTATATTCTATAAATAAATTATTTTATATGGTAGTTGCTAGCTCCTCAAGATTATCAGGTATTATAATTGAAGATAGTCTCTCAGAGTAATTCTATTTAGATACTTTACTCATCTCCATAGCCATCCAATGTAATACTTAAAGCACATTCACCTCCATTTTGGTTTCGAATAATATTTCTATATCATTTTTGAAGAATGGTTCATATGTATCCTTCCTAACAGAGAATAGTAAGATTGATCTGCCACTATTAGGATTTAATTTCAATATTCTTCTTAAAGTGTACTCATCATCTCCAATATTGCCCAATGATTGTCCATTCTTAACTTTCACTTAAATTGAATTTACAGCTCTCAGAAAATTTTGATAAGTTTTCTTCAATTCATTTATTTAAAATACTTCCAAACCCTCTTAATTATGAATATTGAATAACAGAGCACACAATTATTGCAATAAAATTGCTGTTTAATTGGAGTCCTCATAAGCTGAAATCAAAGTTTGAATTTGCTTAAATATTTGTCGAAATCTCATTTTCTATTAGATTAATTATCTGCTCAATGATAAATTTGATATTTCCATTTATAAACATTTATGTAATAATTCCAATTTATTTTCCTCCTCCTCATTATAAGGTTCTTCGTAATAATCATTGGTTATATTTCTCTATTCCAGAATAGGAATCCAAGGATGCTCTCCCAATATATGTCCTAATGTCTAATCACCACCTTATTAGTGGTTTACATTTATCCCAATGTATTATCTCAACTGCACAACTATATTTTCTTTTTTTGTGGTCACTATTGCAACATTTGCTAATTTCGTTACAAGTTCTTCCTTTTGATATTTATACTGCTTATCTAAACTCAGCAAGACTTTATCTAATTCTTTTATGTTCTTATTTAATTGATAAGTTCCTCCTTCCGCAATATTTCTGGCATCTTCATTGATAAGTCGATCTAAATCTTGAGCTTTAATTAGCAGTTAGTCATATTCATATTATAATTAGTAATATCTCGATTTTTCAAAGTTAATTTCAATCTCATTTTATCGGGACATATTTAGAATTCTATTCTCTAAAGTCTTTATCTCCTAATTAGCAGCATCCAACTATTTGTTGGCTTCAAAGATCTAATCTTGTACGTATCGATTGTTCCTATCAGCACACCATTGCATAGTCAAATCTAATAAACATACCATATATTTATATATATTCTCTAATTATGATGTTAACTTAGGCAAATTTCCATGTAGTAATTTGATTGCTGTTGCCACTGAGTCATTTACATATCCTATAAATTAGGGCCACATTTGAATTCGAAAATTGATATATGGATTGATGTCATTATTTGTACCCAAGGTTTCAGTCTCTTTAAAAGTTAATAACTTGGCTATTATATTTTTCTCAATCTATTCTTATGCTTTACCTAATTCAAAATTCAACTATTACATTTATGAATCTGGCAAAGTCTAATTATAAAATACTTGTACTTTGAATTCTGATTGATAGTGAAGTAAATTTATAAAATTTATAACTTCCTTTGGCATCATAACCATGTTTTTAATGAGTATGTCGTGGTTGTCGTTACTCTTCACAGGCTCAAATGAGAATCTGGTAACCGAACTCAATTAAGTTCTTGTAGAATGGTTAGTTTTAACTCTATGAGTGGTTTGTTCTTTTAATGGTAAATGCAAATTAGGCAAAGTCTTAACATGTTATCGACCAGCTGACGTTTTCCAGGCAAATTATTAATACATAATTTATATAATGATTCATCGAAAGGGATCAAGAAACATGAAATACAAAAAGATTTCCCACGAATAAAGGGCTCATGTTATCAGAGAGCTAACTGAGAATGGAAAGACCCTAAAAGAAGTTTCTGAAGAAACGTAATTGAAGCCATCTACAGTTAAAGCAATTTTGTAGGTTTATATGAAGGAAGGACGTATTGGGAAGAAATCGACAAGAGATAGGAAGGTTAAAATACTGAATACCTCTGTTTTGGCGATAGTGGATGGAGAGAAAATGGTAAAAACTAATATATAAATCTAGTCTTATGATACATAATTAGGTTTCTTAACTAGTTTCGTTAGAGTCAACTAGATATAGTCTGATATATCTCATAATGGATAAACTTTCGCAGAAACTCAAGAGAAATTGGATTCATATTCCAAGATGCTGGTTAGTTAATAAATAAAGGAATTTTTAAGGGATAAAAAGTCAGAAATTATGGACTAGTTGAAGAACCCTTAAGCTCGAGCTAATTTTATGAATTAACTTACTCTTTTGGATTAGGAGGAGATACAGCCAAAACAACTGGGAGGAGAGGTTCTTATGGCCGATGAAGAATAGCTGGTGGAGAGAATCTAGAAAAGACTATTCTCACAGTATTAATCAAAATAAATATGAATTAATAAATGCATATAAATTTAGTACCTCCATATTAAGTAGAATTGCTAAGTAATACAGTTAAAACGAGGTGTTATGATGCATTCTTGAACTTGAATGCTGAATATTGTAAGCCTCTACTTAAAGAAATCAAATCAAGGGGACTGGTTATTGCAATCACGTATTTCATATAGATAGATGATGATATTGGGGAGTTGTTAATATAGTCGCTTGCCTACAATGATAGGCTTTAAGATGAAGAGACATTGGCTTTAACAGATATTATTTAGAAGGCCTTGTATGTTTGTAATGAGGAAATAAATACAAGATTGTTATAAAATCTATATAATATTCACAAAAATGGTTTTGAGTAAATACAGTCGATCATATATGGGCATCTAAGATAGTCAAAATGTGTTAAAATATTAGCTGAGATATTCATTAAATAGAGAATTGAATTAGTGGAGAATAATGATTATGCATTTGATGAAGACATCATCAGTGTTCAGGAAGATATTACATACTTCATAGATAATAAAATCGAAGTGTAACATCCCTATTTTGAGTTATTGAAACTATCAATAAACACAAAAGCAAAAAGGAATATTTATTAGTTGAATTTACAAGATGTTCTTAAATATATGTAAAAATTTAAAAGGCTGTTCAATCAAATCCAAGACAAAAATATCTATAAGATGGAATTAATATAACGAGATACTTCATTGGCATGCAATTTATATGCAAATTTCTCACAGGAAGAAACAATCTACCTTGTTGAAAATTTTAAATAACAAACTAAAGATTAATTATCAGAGAATGATATCAAATTCCTTGTTAAATTCATTAATTACTTTGATGAATAGTATGTAAAATGCTAGATATTGAAAAATTCATCAATTTTATTGGAATTAAGTGATGAGGATTAAAAAAACTACATTAATCTTGTGCCTGAAATTTATGAAAATTTACAGCAGCATGAACAATAGATTTTATAAATTAAAATAGCTTAGTTAAACTTACTAGATTTGCTACAAAAAATCATTCAATTTTATAAACCTCTTTATGATCCTAATGATTTAAAATTAGATACAGAAAACATTAATCAAAATATAAAAGTATTATAACTTTAGAGCCACTTATTTAAAGAAATATCTAATTAAGATGTGATATAATTGAATTATGAATACTTTTTAATCTAATCTGTAAATAACAACCTTGAAGATATTCAAAAAATTAGAAATTTACTTTAGACGTTGGTGGATCTATCAAAGGGAGATTCAAAATTTATTATACAATACCCATATTATCTTGAGCTGCTGATTGTGTTACTATTTGAAACTAAGCTTGATAATAATTTAAAAGCTAATTATCTGTAAGTAATAGAATACTTTGTTTAATAGAGAGAGAATGTAATTTTAATTCGAAGAAGTTAATTGATACTTAAACTCATATTCTATTTAAGATTTGAATCGGATTTGTAACAGAATATCATAAAAATAGTCTAAAATTGTATGGTGATTAAATTTTCACCCTCCTATCTAAATAGTATAAGTACATTTATGTCTCCCTACCCAGCATCATTAATAGATCCCTACTTTAAGAATGAATAAATTAAGAATGTTTACAATACAATTAAGAAGCATTTGGCTATATCTTCAAAAACTATTAAAAGCTTGGATTAGAATTAGTATGATTTGTTTTTAGAAAGATTTAATGACAAAAGCTTATATGACAATAATTTATCACTGCTCTTGGATTGCCTAAAGAATGTTATTAAGGAACAAAATCAATAGTATATATTATTTATTTATTAAGGGAAACCTACTACTTTTTCTTAGGCAGAGAGTCAATGATAAGGGTCCAGGGTAAAATTTATTTAGACAATGGAGGATTTTGCATAATATTTCATCTTAAATACTTTAATCAGGGAACATTATTCTAGTTTTAATTCTAAGATTTCTTCTTAACATTTCTAATAGAAAATAACTGTTTGGTTATTCGATATGAATACCCAGAATTTATTAGAATAGCTAAATTTTTGATTTATAATGACTCCATGATAACCATCAATTTTAAGTAAACATTTAAAGTGTTCATTAATGGATAAACTATTAATCCTATTTCACATGAACTATTTGAAAATATATAATTTAGCTCATTGAATAGTGTGATATTTGGAGCAGGTTTATCTAAGGATGGATTCAGCTACACTAATTGCATAACTTGTGAGATGAGATTCTTTTATTTATTTGACATTTCCAAAGATCCTGAAACCATTTACTAATTATATGATTAGAAGGCATAAAAGAATAGCAGTGTTTTCACTCAAATGTTTCGAATGTAACAAAAGGACAAGCCATTATTACAATTGAATCCGCAATATTCTGAGAAATAAACTCCTAAATCAACATCTTTGTTTTAAAGTCTGGAGACTGAATTGAGGCCAATGTTCTGCAAATCAGATTCCATGGTAATAGCAAGAAATCCAAAGAAAAAAGAATAACCCTAAAACAAATCAATTGGAGGGTATTTCAAAAAGATAGCAAAGTAATCGATGTTGGGTTAAAGTGCAATGCCAGTAATTGATAATGAAGTGTATTATTTATATATTAACAATAGGACCTTAGAGACAAAGAATGTATTATTCTAAGAATCTACAACACTGCTTGACATAATTAAAAATGTAGGAGATGTGGATATTTTATTTTTCCCCTTACATTTATTTGAAAGTAGTCATCTGAATGTGCAAAAACTGTTGGAAATACTAAAACTTATTATTGATAAATATGCAGATGATAATTAAATTTAAACTTATTTGAGATCAGATGGAAAATCATCAGGTCTACAAATACTTTAGTATTTAATTACACAGTATATTTAAAAATATGGGTGTAATTTAGAAGTTGGCTAATTCTATTTTAGATTTGTTTGTCTCTGTAATAAGACCTAAGTAATAAATAATTCAAACCTTAAAACATGATGCTATGAGTATATTTTATTCCTTCGAAATATGGTAATATTGTGATTATGCCATTTTGTAACTCGTTTATGGCCGTTTATTAGAACTTCTTGATAAAGACGAGTAGGTTTATAATTATTTTAAGGAAAAAAAGATAATAGATGACTTATTTTACATTAATTCAATCCAATTAAAAGACTTTAATCCAGAACACGGAGGTATTTCATAATATTGTAATACTAGATTTTAGAATTTATTAGAATGTGAGATAATTCATCTTAAAGTCAGTGATTTACATTATGTATAATCCATTCGCCATGATTCAATAGGGAACTTTGCTACCAGAAATATTGGAATTAAGACCTAAATAACCTGTTGAAAAACATAACTCATTGAAATAAGAGTTGAACTCGCTATTCTATCATGCCATTCTAACTTATAATTATGAATATTTGAAAATAATAAACTTTGCTCTAAAGAAAGGACAATAAACAATAATTTTGGAACTTATGTATGAAGATAGGAAAAGACCAAATACTTCCCCTAATAAATTAATGGAGACACTCGGTTCTTAGTTTGGTATAGCATTTAAGGACGGATAGGATGAATAAACAGTAAATGGGACAAGCTAAATGATGAATAAATTTTATGTGCTGATTTATGGTATGATGACTGACTTAATAATTAAAAAGAGAGAAAAGAAATTTAATCTTGTTATCCACGATATGGAGGATTCCTTTGATGCTTACATCAGTATTTTGAATGAAATTCTAATTAAACTATAAGTGCTGTATATTGCTTTAGAATAATCTACTACTGATCAATAGAACACGAAACAAGCATAATAAATAATGAAGGAAAAAGAGTCAAGGATAATAAGATAACTGTTGTAGTATATCAATAATATACTTGACATTAGAATATAGTTTGGAGTTAAAACTTATCAGACATTACTTAATGTAATAATAAATTTATATTAAGTTATTCCATACTTTGTTCAAGAAGAATCTTTAAATGGAGAAAGAAATTTTAGATATTTTAATCCCTAGATTCTCAAATATGAATAGTAAAAGTTAGGAAATGGTGATAGAATTTATTCTATAATATCAGAACAAGAACAATTATAAATTTGTCTCAGATTTATGTTTTCATTCAGACATTTTAGAGTTTGTTAGAATGTTAATTATGTGCTAGTATAAGGATAAAGGATTAATGGTCACTAATTATATTATTCATCATCACATTGAGAATATTCGACATGCGGCTAGAAAGATTATCAGATTTTTCCATTATGCAAATTATTTTTCAAAATGTAATTAATTACTACTGCTTGTCTTATAGACAATTCTATCATTATAAAATGGATAAAATAAATAGTCTGTAGCTCTTATTGAGTTCTTCTTGATATTCCCAACCTTACTGAAAGTTTATCCAGATATGATACTATAAGATCCAAGTTTATTTATAAGAGTTTTCTAAGAATATATAGTTTATTTGGAGAGAATGGATGTGATGGTGTTTAACCCTGATACAGAATTTATTGCATTCTATGAGTATGAAATAAACTTTTCATAAAAACTATTCAACGATATAGAATCTAAAACTATGATACAAAATGGTGGAATACTATCTACCGTGTTTTTTATACTCTTCTATGCTTTAGAACTGTTGATTAATACTAATGAGGCTAAATAATTAATATAGATTTGGAAAAAATTAGTTAGCACCAAATATACTAGTGAGCTAAAGGTTAGAGAAGATTAATAAGTAATGATTGAAGATCAATAAATACCTAACTTATAAACTAAGATTAAAAAAATTAGAATAGAATCATAAAAACCCAAAGCATTTCAAATAATATAGTCATTCTTTACAAAAAAAGGTGTATAAAACTAATATGAAAAATACTATTATGATATTCATATATTCTATTTACTAAAACTTTAGTTGATGTCTCTACATTCACATGTTAATGAGTTATATGACGTTTTTCAAACTATTCAGCAAAAATAAAATTTTAGTTACTTTGACGAGTTTTCATTTTTATTTGTTCACCTCCCAAAATTTAATGACTAATTTTTTAGGTTTTAATTATAGAAGGATATTGGTCTCAAGGATATCGAGCAAATTACTGATATTATGATATCAAAGTTTAATTCTTTGAATCAAATTGTTAAGGAATCCAAATAATCTGCTGATAGGCCACCACCTGAATTGGAGAAATTTAAATAACAATTAAAAAATGCTAAAAACCATTTGAAGTACCTTGAAATGTTCAAAGATTCTGATCTCATCAGAAAGGTTATAATTTATATGAGTCTATACAGTTATAGACAGATATAATTTGCATAGGATCTTGCGATTGTAATTCATTTATATCATCTACAAAGGAAAGTATAAGATTTAGTATAAATGCATCAAGACATAGAATAAAGTTCTGGCTCTTTTAAAATATACGATTCGCTACCAGAATTTGCTGTTAATGCATTTGTTGTGTTTAACACTTGGAAATAAGAAACATAAATAATTTAAGTTGAGAAAAAGAAGAACATTGATGCACTAATTTTAGTTTAAAGGGTGAAGAGTCATTTCAAAAACAACACTCATAAACGTGGAATATGGTATTTTATGAACGAAAGTGATAGACATTTATATAATAAACTTAAATCTATTGATATCAATAGAGATTCTGATAATCTGATATCGTAACTGTAATAGGAAAGATACTAAATAAATAACTTTGAAGATAAACTAAGAAGACGAATGTTCTTAAAAGTCTATGCAAAACTTAAGAGACAATATCCTGTCTTGGAATTAAAATTATAGTTTAACTAATATTTTAATGATATTGTCGAAACTTGCACTAAAAGCATATAGGCGATAAAAATATAAACTGGAAGATATAGTGAGTAGGGTAAACGCTTCTCTGAGTCTATATAGGAATATGATAAAGTAGATATCAAGGCTGAAATGGTAACTTAGAGGGGATATTATAGTGGATCCATCAAAATAGTTGGAGATTATCTTATTTTTGATAATTATAATGATTCCTCTTAACCTAGATATAAATTTTAGAAGGATAGCCTCATTAAAAATAAGAAAATAAAAGTCATATAACTTAATGAAATTATTGAAGTTTATCCCAGACATTACCTATTATAACCTACAGCTATTGAAATCTTCACTATCAACAATAAATCATATTTCTTTCATGTTTTTGATGAGTAATAATTGATACTCAAAATTTTAGTAACATAAGATATACAAAAATTAACAACTGATAATTTAAAAACATTAATTGATAAATGGAAAAAGTCAGAAATAACAAATTTTCAATACTTAATTGAAATAAATAAAGCAGCTGGAAGAACTTATAATGATATAAATCAATACCCTGTTTTTCCTTGGGTTTAATGGAATTTCGAAGAGTATGATTTGTCAAAGCTTGAAAACTACCGAAATTTAGAATTACCAATAGGGGCTTAAAATAAAAAGAGACTAGAATAGTTCGTTGAAAGATTCAAATAATGTGATCCAGAGGATATGAACACTTATTTCATTTATGGGACGCATTATTCTCATTCAGCTATTGTGTTAAGTTTTTTGACTAGACTTGAACCTTTCGCCACTTTGCACCAAGAGATGTAGTCTGGAAGGTTTGATAAACCTGATAGATTGTTCCATTCAATTTTATCATAATGGTAATCTGTCTGCAATAGTTCATCAGATGTGAAGGAGATGATTCCTGAATTTTATTATTTCCCCGATTTCCTAAAAAATAAGAACCAATTTGACTTTGGATAGTTATAGTCGGGAACAGTTGTATCAGATGTTACGTTACCAAACTATGTAACCACATAAACGTCAGAATAGTTGATTTATATGAATATGTTGATGCTTGAATCAGAGTATGTTAGCTAAAATCTGAATAAATGGATTGATTTAATTTTTGGATATAAGAGTGGATTCAATTAAGTCGCTATAGATAATTACAATTTGTTCCACAGATTAACTTATTCGAGCTAATTGAAGGAAGTTCTCTCAACAGCAGAAGATGAATTTGTAAAAGAGTAATTGATAACACAAGTTTACTATTATGGTCAGACTCCGTAGTAGTTGTTTAAGAAAGAACATTCGTAAAGATAAAAATAGTGTAAAGAGACTGAACATAATAAACTTTAATTAACTAGTTTGAACCCAATAAAAGTATTTGATTAGGCAATAGTTAAAATTATCTAAACAGAAAAATTTTATATAATAGTTACTGACAATTTTACTGTTTTTTCATTTCCTAATGAATGGAAATTAAATAACTACAAAATCTAAAAGGAGTTCCAGAATAAAGATAAATTTAAAATCTTATAACTCAACATCTAGGATAATATTAAAGAAAAGATTATAGACTTCGAAGATTGTCTTGCTATAGCAGGTCACTAGGATAATTGCATTAAGATATACACCCAGAGTGATCTTAAGTTAGATTCATAGCTAGCATTTCATAGAAAATTAGTCACTTGTTTGGCTAAGTCTAATGAGAAAAGTATTTTAGCATTTGGAGGTCAGGATACTAGGATTTCTTTATGGTAGTACGATAAAAGGGAACTTAAGATTAAATAAATTTTATATGGTCATAGAGCACAAGTATTTTTTATTAAAATATAAAGATTTAACAAATAGTAATTAGTGAAACATTGATGACTCTAACATCAGTTGATGTATTAGGTAATATTTTAATACACTCATTTCATGGTGATTTGTTAAGTTCCATAGAGTTAAATCAGAATATAGACTTGATTTAAATTCATTAAATGGGATACATCTTAGCAGTTAAAAATAATGAAATATCAATACTAACTCTAAACGGTGATTTATATGCTAAAAGAGAGTTTAAATAATACGAATAGATAACAAATATTGAAATAATATCACATTATCATCCAGAATTTGTAAAATATTATTTTTAATTGTTTTTATTATCAAGCTAATATCAACTAAAGGTGGTGATTTGTGTATCACATCAATTTTCTAGATTAAATTGAATGAAGATTCTACTAAATGCATTAAGAGATAGTTCATATTGGATGAGATGGAATATAAATTTGAGAATAACCAAACTAAGAAAGTTAAAGACCTTAAATTAGACTTACAGTAATAAATATCATTTTTACAATATCACAAATGTAATCAAATATATATTTTTAGAATAAGTTTTAATGGGCTATTAGAATGGTAACATTTTGGTTCTTTATGAGCTTTGATATTTTATTAAATATAATTTTCAAATTCTAAAATCTATTTTTACATTCATAGCAGCTAATTCATTTACTAAATATCTCAGTACAAATGGTATCACGATCTTTGAACATTTGGATTACTTGCATCTTATGCAATAAGGGTAACTCTATGACACATTTTAGATATTTTCAAAGCTTAATAATTAGGTTTTAGAAAATGTGGACAATAAATTACCACATATGTCACATAAATATGCTATCATAGTATATAATTGTTACCTTCTGAATAATCTGAACATTTAAGTAATCTATCATTGAGACAAAAAGCAACTCCATGAGCTAATAAGGCATCTCTTTCCATTTCACCTAATCTGATACCTCCACCCTTCTTTCTTCCCTTAATTGGTTGTTATGTTAGAACATCAACAGGCCCTTAACTTCTGGCTTAGCTCTTATCAGACACCATATGTCTCAATCTTTGATAATACACAACTCCTTAATATATTTCAACATGTAATGGAGTGCCATATATACCAGAATATAATATTTCATTCCCATAATAATTATATCCATGTTTTGCTAATTGCTTTCCAAAATAATCAACTACATCATCATTCTCATAATTTTAAAATGGTGATGTTTCGATTAGTTCACCCTCTAAAACGGCTGCCTTTGATGCCATACTCTCGATCAACATACCAATAGTCATTCTACTTGGAAATGCATGAGGATTGATAATAATATCAGGTACCAAACCAGACTCTGAGAAGGGCATATCAATCTATGGCCATAATATTGACATCACTCCTTTTTAGCCATGTCTAGATGAAAATTTATCACCAATCACTGGGTTTCTGTTAACTCGATACTTTATCATAACACTAATATCATTTTCAGCTTTGTTCACTACAGCTATTTATTCAACTCTTGCTTATTCGCTATCTTTGTACATATGAACTTTTAATTGTTATAAATCTTTATCATACACTGCTAAAACATGCTATCCTTTCTTAACAACATAGCTTTCACTTGGAAGACCATACGGAAGTAATGGTACTGGTATCTTATCCTTTATTTTTTAATATAATTATTTGTCCATTTAACTTAATAAGATGTATCTAGGCTTGGAGTCTTCTGATAATGAATATTCGGTGGATTTATAAATCAAGCCGTGACCAAAGCCTCTTTCATAAGAAGATTTGCATAATATCATAGCATCCTCCATATCGTATCCTGTGTAAGATATAACTGCTACAATAGCATTCGTGCCACTTGCATAATCGGCAAATTCATAATTATCATATCCCAAGCATCTCAATACTGGTTTTTGAGGAAATAATATTCTGTACATCTTATTGTCAAATCTGTATGGATAGTTATGGCAAGCAGATCCCAATGTTTATTTAGCCATCTAACACTAATACATGTTTCTTGGACTTTGATTGTAATTTAAAAATGGTACATTTGATGCTAATATTGATAGGAAAAATGCAGGATCCAATTCTTAATATTGGGTATCACTTCGTATATCGGTCTCAAGACATGCAATACTCATATTAATTTATTCTAATGGAGAAATCCATTCTATCGAATTCAATCTTAGGTTAACAACTGGTCTCATCAATCTAGCTTCAGTCGAATTTATGAATATTCCTGGAAATATTGGATTCTTTCCGACTATTCTTCTTAGTACAGCACACTCAATCGTTTCCTTTAGTGTACCATCTGACTTATACTTTCTGATTGCATTTTCAAAATTATCAACTAGAACATCATCTATATATCCAAAAAGTCGACCATTCAATAAAACAGGTAAACTTTGTATTGAATTTATAACTTTTAGTGGACTAACACCTAGATTTACCAAAATTGTTTCTATATTAGGATTAGATGATGGGTGTGTTAATGGTTAACAACACATGGTAATATGATTCAATAAACCACATGGCCCTCCATCTGGAGTGTGGACTGGGCATATGAACCCCCAAACATCTGGCAATAATTTTCTAACTGTAGTTGTTTTCATTTATGCAAAATATGAGCCTCTATGTATAGATCTAAAGTGAGATAGAAATCTCATATTATTCAACTTATCAGCTATTATGGTAAAACCACTAGTCTCCATCAGATCAAGGCCTGTCTAGGATCTTAAATTTCCAGTTGCTAAAAAGTTTTCTAACTTATCCCCCACTTTTGTTTACAAGTCAATACTTCTTCTCAAATATTGTAAATCTTTTAATTTTTATTATTCTTTTGCTGAGTCTTTTAGAACCTTTTCTCTAACTCCTACCAGAAGATCTTCTAATTTTTCTCTCATTAAGGCCGTATATAAATGCCCTGATAATAAAGCCTCCTAATTTACTAGTGAATCGAGATTATCTGGATTTATTTCATCGATAACTACAGAGTATAACTTTTCGGTCATCAACAGTAAGATATTTTACTTATCCTGATCATTATTAAGATGAACACAGATGTGCTCTTTCAAAAATATTCTTCCAACCTATAAATCTGTTGTCTCAGGATTGAATATATTTAGTTCCACTCTTAACAGTTTACCAATATACTCTAACGCCTATACATTAGTGTGAATTGCTCTTAATTTACTTTCTTAGATCATAACTTCAACTCTATCAGATATTTCACTCTTTTATGCTTATGATCTTACTATGCTTTAATAAATCTAATAATCTGTCATCTCTCCCAAAGCCTTTAAGATTATAATTAAAGGCATTTACAATTCCTTCTTCTTCAGTATGATTCTCAGATATATATTACCATCGTTTAAATAATGTAATGTAATGGTTCTTGCATATTAATCAGATCTAACACATTTCATTTAAATTGCAAAATGTGAAAAATTAAACCCTTTATTTTTATATCCTGGTCTTTTGAATGCTATTGGATAATTCCTCTTTTATATGATCAACATTCTAATCAATTTCTCATTTCCATTAATTATAAAATATCCTCCATATTCATGTTAATCCTCTTGATGCTCTATCAATTCTTATGGAGTTAAATTAGCTAAATGACATCTTGAACTCTTCACCATAATGGGTATTTCACCTAATGACATCCTAATGATTTCCTTTGGAAAATCATCAATTTATCGACATATTGTTGCCAACATGGGAGCTGTATATGATTTGTTCATTTGTCTGCATTATGAAGGAAATACTCTTGAATCACCAATCGAATGATAATTTGGTGTACCAACTTAGATGTCTTCAATCCAAATTTTCATCATCTTGAATGGAAGCTGAATCTCCCTGTTGCTTGGTTTGCATATTTCAATAGGAGCTAAATGCTTACAAATCTCATTTAATCCTATATCATAAAAGTAGTTAAAGGATTCAATATGGTGTTGAGCAGCATACTTTAATTTATTTTTTTGCTTCTCCATTAATTAAATTTTTATAATGTATTTATAAAAAATAATTAAAATATATGATTTAGTGGGTGGCCTAGAAAAATAGTGTTATTTGAAAGAGGTAAACCTACTAGTTATCATTCAAAGAAAGGATTGAGTCCATATTTGAAAAAATCAATATTCTGCTCATAATTAGATTCACCTCATAAATAGATTCTTCTCATAATTAGATTCTTCTCATAATTAGATTCTTCTCATAATTAGATTCTGCTCTAAAAAATTACAGAAATCAAATTGGCTTAATTATATATATTTAATTCATATGATGGACTTATTTCTTTGATTTCTTTGATTTCCTTATCTTCCCCCATAAAGTGGGGATCTACTTCTTTATCTGGTTTTCATTTCTTCTTATCTCAGAGCCATCTCCTCCTATTTCATACATTATTTTATGTCCTACACAAATAGATTTATGCCATGTTGGATGTCTGCCTAGGTTGAATCACGATCATCATCATCGGTTTGATTCTTGTTTATAATTGATCAATACCCTTCTGCTCACTAGTCCTTTTGGGATGACAGGAAAAACATCCTCATCATTGTACTGTCTAAATTGGATGTACTTATCCTCCATCTTGGAGTAGAACTCAAGTTTGTGCATTTTGGCGGGGGGACTATCCTTTTTCTTCACGAATATTAATACCTTGGACTTCGTGCTTTACAAATCAAGTGGGAGGGCTCTTTTCTTCACTTTCCTGTCCTTAAAGTATGCCTACATGGTCGAGGATTCATCAAAGTAGTCTATGCTTGATTTCAAATTCTTCATTAATTATTAATTAAATAAATGTATATAATTTATAAAATAAATTGCTCTTGAAACTCATTTATAATATTTTGATGGGAAGTATCTTTATAATATTAAACAAAAGCAAAACAATAATTGCCATAACCTAAATTAATAGATAAACCATTAGAAAAGATTTCAATTTTAACATATAATGTGTGGTTTGAGGATTAGAACTTCGATTTGAGAACAATAGAAATACTAAAGATTATTGAATAGAAATAGGCTACATTTGTTTGTTTGCAGGAAGTCACTGAGAGATTCATGTATCATGTGAGTAATTGCTAATTTATCAAATAAAACTATTACATCACAAAGAATAAAAGAGGATGGTATGGAACTGTTATATTTCAAAAACTTAATCCTGTCTAAGTTGTATAAATTCCCTTTCCAACAGGAATGCAAAGAGATTTATTATTCACTGTTAATAACATTAATGGAAAAGAATTAATAATTGCGACATCACATCTAGAATCATTGAATAACAGCCAACTACGGTATGAACAATTACAAATCTCATACAAACAATTTGAAAAGTATTAAAATGTGATTATGATGGGTGATTTTAACTTTGATGGAGCAGAAAATAAAAAGAATTTATCAGATGAATATATAGATATATGGCCTCATTTACGGTAAGAAACAGGAAATACTATGAAATAAACATCTTAATTTGCTGCTTGGAGACCTGATAGAATAATTATGAAAAAAGGGTATTTTAAAATATAATTTTAGTGGCAATTTGATTCCAACTTAAATCGATATCGTGGGAGATTACGACATTCCATTTTTTAAAGATAAAACTGTACATCCAGATGTAATTACAACTCCATCAGATCATCTAGGATTGTTTGCAGAATTTGCATAATAATAATGATAATATTTTATGTCAAACCATTTAATAATACCATCGCATATATTTTTATATTGATATTTAAGCTTTGAGGAAATATAATATTAATCGTTTTTCCCCAATAAATTTTAATCAAATAAATGTCAGAAAAAATTTCTTAATTCATAATGTATAAATCAAATCTTATAAGATATATTATTAATATTAAAAATAATAGGAATATACCTTGATGGATTATCAAGAAAATGAATCTGAAGCTTTGCTCTAACGAACCCAGTCATAAGTCTTAATACAGGTAATTTTTATCAATAAATAAAAACAGCCTAGAAAAAGGAGTAAAAAACTAACTACGAGCAGTACGAAAACGGGAATTCCTGATGAGTTGCTCAACATCCTAGAGATTATGAAATTACATTGGACTCTGAGAACAAAAAAACAATAGGAAGAGGTAAAGAATTTCTTCGAAAAAACTTTCAGCTATTTCTAGTAAAAATCCTATATATTTTCAAGGAAGTTTTAAGGATCTTTAAGCGAAGAATACTATAATCAGCTTTTTCAGGTATTAGAAGTTGATGAATGCAGATCACGCCAGATTTTGTTTAAGCAAGGAGATACTGGTAGAAAGATGTTTTTCATCCTATTTGGGGAGGTGGCCATCCTTGTTAATACTGAAACTCAACAAACTGTTAAGGGAGGTATGAATTATTCGAAAAATATTAGGATCAAAATTTGATGCTTTTATCGAATAAAATTTGCCGAAATCAAAAATAATATCAATCAAAGAATAAGGGCATTATTTCGGAGAAATTGCAATAGAGTAGAGAGTTCCTAGGACAGCTTCAGTAGTATGTAAATCATTTTGTGTTTTTGCTGTTCTAACATTTGCATCATATAATTAGCTTATTCGATCTCATTAGAATGATGCCCTTAAAATGAAATACGAAATACTTAGATAATTTGAGCCATTCAATTTATGGCCAGAGTAGGAAATATTTTTATTAGTACATAGCTGTGAGGATATTAAATAATATGTAGGAAATTCAATAATTTTTAAAAGGTTTTAGTAATAAAACACTCTTTATCTTATTTTAGAGGGTGAGGTATTATTATAGAAATTTGAGAAAACAAACTTAGATGAACATGATAATTCAAAGTAAGCAAGCAGAATAATTAATGTTGGCTGCTATGGCAGAGGCTAAATTATTGGTGATTATGAGATTTTTAAGGGAAAATTTGCAAATGGAAACATACTTCGTGTGACACAAGCAATAGCTAAAAATAACACTAAGGTTATTTTGATACCTATACATCAATATATCTAAAGTATGAAAGATAATATGGGTGAATCACAATATGGTGAGTATCTAAAGTAGAAATATGGATAGTAGAATTAATGGTGGAAACCTAATCCAAATATTCAACTAACATAAAACAAAAAATAAAAGTCACATTATTTAATAGAGCCTTCTCAATATATTGAGCCTAAATACATATAGAAAGGGTTTATAACTAATATGATACCAAGATTAAATCTGAAATACATGTCTCCCAGGGCTAAAGATACAGATGACTCTCAATAATAATAATCTTAGTAATTATAGCAAAAACTCATGAAATCAAAAAGCATGTTATGTAGAACTAGTGTAGAAATGATCAAAACAGAAAAAAAGCAAATAAAAGAATCTCAATATTAACCTAGAATAATTCATCTTCTAAGAAGATAATTAACTATCAAGAACCTACATGAAACAGTGCAAGATGATATAACTAATCTTCAATCTATGAAGCATATTAAGACACTTCCAAATGAGACAAGCTTTACTAGACAGAATACTCTATCATTCTCATAGAGTATTCATTAAGCATTGAAGAAGAAGGAATTCTAAAAATTCATTATCAAACCCTGATATTTATATTAATATATATGATTATCTCAGATAGTGAAGAAGATGATTGGCTAAAAGTTGGAAAGTCCTATAAGCCTCCACAGTAATTAGTTATAGAGCTCAAGGAAGATAACATAGAGCAAATTGATGAATCGAATTAAAAGCAATCTAAAAAAGAGAAGGAGAAGAAATAGAAGAAAGATAAGAAGGAAAAGAAGGACAAAAAGGAAAAAAAGAAATCGAAAAAGAATATCAAAGATTAAAAGATACATGATAAAACTTAATTAATATTGAAAGTTACTTAAGATTAGATTGATTAATATTATGATCACCTAATTGAGACAAGTAAATTAATCTAAATATTATGAGAATACAATATTGATACTTCTAAAGGATTTATTTATAATCATGATTTAGGCCCTGGATGCTTAACTGTAAGTTTGATACCTTTTGGCGATGAAAAAATATATTTATATGGTCATCAAGTTCTACAAATTCCTTCATATGATGTTACATATAAGTAAATATATATTATAAATTTAAAAAGAAATTATCTATTGGGATTGTTTTAAAATGAAATAGAATACCCACGATATATTAATTTTAATCACAGTGATATAAATTTTTAAGTCTCAGTATTAGATAATTTTCAAACATCAATAGATTAAGAATTTATTCCCTATTGTAGATAGATTGTGGAGAAGAAATAGATTAATAAGGATTTAGAGATTTCAAAAAGAAATTTAGAACTATAGTAATAAATTCAATAAAATCCTGATAATTTTGAAGCATGGAAAGAATTGATAAATTTGCAGGATAAGATATCTGAATTACAGTAAGATAAATTTTCCTCTACAAAAAAGTTAGCAATAATAAATAAACTGGAACAAAGCTCAGAGATTTTATCTGATCATCCTTGGGTCATTACCTATAAGATATAGTTATTGTAGAGTTTAGAGTTAAGTGATGATGAATACCATAGGCAAGTTAATTTGTTATTCGATGAACTTCTGTAAAAATATACTCATATAAAATCAATATGGGTTTTATATCTAAACCATTAAATTATTGTATTTAATTATTAAAATTATAGACTGATAACTTTACAGCTACCTATTTGAGAATATAATCATAAAAATTGCTTTAAAGATTATAGTAGTAGATTCAGAGTGCTACCAGAGCACAGCTGATCGTATTATACAAGAAAATTTATATTGAATTAATTTAGCAAATTTGTTTTTATGAAATGGAAATGGGATATGTTTAGAAATCAATAGGGATTTTATAAAGTTTAATAGAACTCAACTTATTTGCTCCATAAGAGTTAGCAAAAATGTATGATGTAGGATTAAAAATTGATATGTTTAAAGATTATTGGGAAGATTATACAAATATTAAAACGGGAGAACTAAATGATAAATTTGGGTGGATTGATCAACCCTAAATAAATGAGTCTTATTTAGGATACTTTAGAAATGCAACATGGAGGCCAGCAAATCAAAATTTCGATAATATAGAGAAAGATATAGATTCTCTAGTTTTGTATGAAGATATAGAGCCATATCTTTAAGTTTTCAATGATAGCGAATCGAAATTATAGCTCATCAATTGTTTGCTTAATTTATTAGGATTCCCTAGCATTAATGATTATGTTCTTCCTTAAGTCAATGATTATCACTCAGCAGATTTATGTTTAGCCAACTTCCAATATGAGAATAACTATGATTTACTGATAAAATATCAATCATTACTTAAATTTGATTTTAAGGATGATAATTTGAGTAAATTCATATATGTAAAAAGATTATTGAAATTCGCAAATGAATAATTGAAAGATCCGAGAATAACTTAATATCTCTTGATTATGTACTCGAGCTTGTATCTGAATCCAACATTGTAAGCGCCTAACGAGACACTGCAGAAGGAAATATAATAAGGATATTTCGAAATGAAAGAGATTTTGAGGCAAAACTAAAATAAGATTAATTTATGGCTCATATTTGCAGAGATGGAATCAATGAAAGGAAATAATTATAATATAATAGTCCAAAGTATTAAAAAGTTTGCGATTAAAAAAAAGTAGAAGCTAATGGTTTTGCATTATTAGTTTTAGAAATGTATTTTGGATCATGAAGAATGTTCAAAAATTTTAGATGTAATCTTTTTAATTATGAATATAGGAATTACTTTTATTATATGATATTTTAGAACCCAACGAAAAACTAAGAATTTTGAAATTGAGAAAATTGATTGGTGAATAGAAAAATAAATATGGCATGGAAATATTTTAGAACAAGAAGCCAGTTAATCCCTATCCTCTATCAAAGAAGTCAATATTAATTTGCTTCTTATTATACTTTGAATAATATTTAACTAGTCAACATCTGCAATTTATAAAAACTGAATTGAAATAATTAGAAACCGCTCATTTTAAGGATCAATACCTTAAAGCCATTATAGTATAGAAATATAAGAATGAATAAGGATTCGTTCTTGCTTAAATACTAAAGTTTAACCCAAGTTTGGATATTCTAACAATAGATCCTAATCTATTTTTAATCTATCATAACATACCTGGACTATATTTTCTTCAAATAGAAAAATTATCAAGTTATATTACCATCAATGAACCAATAATGGCTTGGATGATTTAATATCTTATGAGAGATTAATAGAAGATTAATTATTGTGTTGAATTGTTAAGACAGCAGGCGATGAAAACAATAACAGAAATATATTGTAAGCAAGAAGATTAAGAGTGTATTAATATATGATTATTTTTAGAGTTTCAAATCTTAATATTTATGAAATATATCTACAATATGAGTGTAAAATTAGCAGAGAGTCAGACTGATGTCTCAACTATATACGATCTACTAAAAAGACATCCATATTCAAGGAGAATTTATTGTTAATTATTAGGAAAGATAACTATGGCCCAATGGGATCTTTAAATTGCAGAAAAGGAATTAAAAGTTTGAAATAAAATATAAATAAAATAATATTTATTAAATCATTAAAGTAATAGTTTTATGATTGGTTATTTAATTTAATTTAATTTTTAATTCTTAAAACAATATGGGCATCTCTAAACCAAACTGTCTTTGTTGTATGATTTGAAGCAGCTTTTATGAAATGAATGTTCGCACTCTTAAACAAAGTATATTTTAGATTAATTTGTCTATTCAGAACAATGAAGGCACTTTGACAGTTATTTCTTATGAATATCTTTAAAAATAACTTAATAAAATTCTTATGATAAGGACTATTGAGTCTGTTGATTTATATTATCTTTTTACTGTGGTATCAAATATATTCTGTAAGTTATGATAACACACCCAAGTATGAAATATTTCAGGATAAGAAATAAATTATGTTCTATATAAAATTTAAATTCAAAAAATGCATAAATGAAATACTGAATGCTTGAAATAGCAAGACAAAATTATGAACTTATTTTGTGAAAATTATAAAAGTACGGCAATTTATCATTGTTTCCAATAGGATTTTTGATTTTCATGAAATCCCAATACATAACATATATGCCATAGTAT